>JANHZT010639179.1:0-12586 GCA_032468215.1 Stegonotus admiraltiensis | reverse complement strand
ACTAAGATAAATTCCTTAATGGGTCTTTGCCTCCTGTAATTCCTTTACTAAATCTTCTTGCCCCACAAATCCACAGCTGCTATTTAAGGCTAGGGGTCTTACTAGTAAAAATTCATACACTAACATTGTTTCTTGCCAGGGTTGGTGTCACTCACCTGGCTTCAAAGTACATCATTCTTTTCTTCTTTGCTCCTGCGCATTTCTTTTTTCAGTTTGTCCTGGCTTCGTGGCAGTTGTCATGACTGCTGCCCCCTGCCACTGACTCACAGAGGGTTCTCTCTGACCTCTGAGGAACTTGCCTGTTCCTCTTGGTCATCCAAGGTGCCCTTCTTCTCCCCCCATCCCTACAAGATGGGTTCAGTCCAATCGGCGGCGGTTTGTCAGCCAGGATTTTCATGGGGCTCATCAGAGCCTCTATTTCCCTGCCTGTCTCACCGTGATGCCAAACCAGAAGTCTCCTAGACTGGTGCCTTAACCACTAGACCAGGGATGTCAAACTCAAGGCCTGCAGGCCAGATCCAGCCCATGGGGTGCTTAGCTCTGGCTCGTGGGGCCACCCTGGAAACAGCGAAGGACCAGCCCAGGCTCAGGCCAATCGGGCATTGATCTACAACCTGGTGGTGGCTGGCAGCATACTGTAGGAGGCCATCACAGCCAAAAATGGAGCTCGGGAGGGCTGCCAGCAACCCTACCAAGCTCCATTTTTGTTGGCAAAGTGCTAGCAAAACAAAATACTAGCAAAAGTGCCATTTGATCACAAGGCAATGAGGCATCAAGAAATGTTTCCCTTTTGCATTTGAGTATCCAAGAAGGGACAGGAAAGGAGAAAGGGAAAGACAAAGATGGGAAGATGGGAAGAGAGCAAAGAAGAAAAAAGAAGGAAAGGGGAAGGAAGAAGAAAGGAAGGAAAAAGGAAGGAAGGAAGGAAGGAAGGAAGGAAGGAAGGAAGGAAGGAAGGAAGATAAGGGAGGGAGGGTCTGAGGGAAGTTCTGCCTTAGCATTTGGCCACCAGCAGCCCTGCTGCCCTTTCACCATCCCATGCTATTGCTGAGAATGCATTGGTTACAAAGCTGAGTCTCCTCATATGGAGAGGGAGTGGATCTCCCTCTGACCCACACACTTTGCCCTCCTGCACACACCATGAGCAACCTGGCCAAGGAGAGCGAGAACAGCAGCAGCAGCCTCAAGGAGGAAGTAAGCACAGTCAGGCACCCCTTTGGGGAAGTGGGGCTGGTCTGAGCTAAGCTGTGGGGTCCCAGTGCCCTGGGAGCTTGGGGGCTGGTCTGGGCACTTGCCCTCCCCTGCCTAATGCTCTGAACAGCCTGCACTGCCATCATCAGTGTCGCCTGAGAGGGAGGACAACGGTTTGGCCCTCTCCCTGGTCTCACTTTCATCCTCTGGAGACAATGGATTCCCCCAGCCCCGCCAGTGCCACCACAGGTACTGCCGACACGAGTGATGTTGAGCTGGCCATGCCCACCCTGGTCATGACCCCCTGGTCCCCCCTGAAGTCAAACACAACCCTGATGAAGCCCTCAATGAAATTGAGTTTGACACCCCTGCACTAGACCAAACTGGTTTATTTAATGCCTATTCAGTCAATGTAGTGAAGTCAAAAGCAGGAAGATGCAATCATATGGTGGATGATACAGAGCATCATATTAAGGATGTAGTAAACAAAGAGACTGGTAATATTTACTTTTTCAGAAGGTATATTTTTAGAGGCATTTTTTTGTTGTTTCCCTTTAGTGAGGAAGAACGTTAGAATCATGGCTGTGAAACAGATTGTAGCTATTTCTTTGAAGTTAGTGGTTGTAAATGTACACTATTCATTGTAAGTAACTTTGCTTGATTTTGCAAAACATCTTGCTTTTGGGTTTTAAAAACATTCCAGAACTGTACCTAGCAATACTAACAGAGTTACTGTACGGCAAAATAACTTACAACTTGGACTGATCTATACATAAATAAAGCAAAAATTCAAAATGTACATTGTATGATGGGAAATGGACAGAAAGCATTTTTTATGATATAGAATGCTAGTTTACTTACATATCTGATAAAAAAACACCAAATTGTTGATACTGGCTATCTTTTCTACACCTTTAGAACTTTCTTTAAATTGTTGCAAGAACAATTTGAGAAAACTCTCCTACTCTCCTATTATCAGTCAAATAAAAACTGTCAAATATCAATAGATAATCTGTCACTTTTTTATGAATTAGTCATTTTATTTAGCTATCTGGCTCACAGTTTTGTAAAATGCTTATAGCTATATATCAGTTATAGATAAACAGAGCATCAGACATTATATTCTTTAATCCGCTCATTTTAATAAAAGAGTCATTACAGTCTATCACAATGGAAGTATCACATATAAAATGAAAGTGTTACACATCCAATTTTCACAATTAATACATTTAATGACAGTGGAATTGCATCATTTTAGGACTTTTGAAATATCTGGCTAAATTATATTTGGAATCCTGGATTTGCATATTATTACAATGTTTTCAAAATATTACTGATGAGGTTACTATATGGTAACATCTTGACTTTCCTGACTAATATGTTATTGTAAGGTCCTGCCTCTACTCCCCAATCAAGAAAGTATGAACTCTTGAGACAGCAGCATTTCAAAAGGAGCCTTTTATTGAAAGGGAGTCATTGGAAGACAAAAGCAAACCAGGGTCTAAGTTCCCCCCAGGCAATTCCATTAGGATAAAGTGGTTAGAAACCTCTCCTCTCATTTTGATGTTGATGAGCCAATCCACAGGTGCAAAGATGTTGTGGAAACAGTGGTCCTGAGAAAGAGATAAAGATTCGTTCCCATGTGTTTCTTCTGTGAGGCTTCCAAACTGAAAGAAAACAGATGGCCCTCCCCCCTTGTACATCCCCCAAGGTAAATCAAAGCACAGGACAGAATAGGTGACAGGGTAAAAGTTATAAACTAGGTATACATAGGAAAACAAGATGAGAGCAATAAGTGAGTAAAAGGATCCAGGGTCCCCTCCCCACTTGAATGGCAGTATCACGATAGGGATCTGACATGCTGCCCCCCTTCAAAAAAAATGAGGGGATTACCTGTAAGAGAGAACAGAAAGATGGATATCATAGAGAGTTAGTTCAGTTTGTTAGGATACTTCAAGTGAAACCTTTTCAGCAATGCAGGGGCCCTAACATGTTTCTTAGCTACCCACTCATTTTGTGAGGGAGGTAAATGTCTCCAGGAGACTAGGTATTGAGTTGAACCCCAGTGGATTTGGGAGTTAAGGATCTCTTTGATTTCAAATTGTTGTTCCCCTTCTCCCATAATAGTGGTCAGGGGTGTGTTTTCTTGGGACCTTAAAGGGAATGTAATTTCAGGTTTCAATAGGCTGTAGTGAAAAAGTGGGTGGACCTGTCTAACTGTCTTGGGGAGTAGTAATTTTACAGTTACTGGGTTGATGATTCTAGTGATTGGGAAAGGCCCTATGAATTTTGGACCCAATTTCTTTGAGGGTTGTAAGGATTGTAGGAATTTTGTGGACAGGTAAACCTTATCACATATTTTAAATGAGTTTGGTTCTGTCCTTTTGTCAGCTTGGGCTTTAAAAGTGGATCTAACTAATTCAGGGCTAGTCTCACTACACTAGTCTCAAAACACCAGGTGTTTTGTAGCTGTTGTACCCACTCTTTAAGGGAGGGTATGATTGGTTCCTCTACTGGTAATTCTGGCATTGGAATGAAGTCCTGGCCAGTGGCAACTCAAAATGGGGTGAACCCAGTGCTAGACTGCACAGAGTTATTATAGGCAACTTCTGTAAAAGGCAGGAGGTCAGTCCAGTTATCCTGTTGATAGTTAATACAGCATCTTAAATATTGTTCCAGAACTGAATTCAATCTCTCTGTGATCCATTAGTCTGAAGATGATGACTAGAATTTAGGCCCTGGTCAGTTCCAAGAAGGTCCAAAAAGGCCTTCCGGAATTTTGAAGTTAATTGGACCCCCCCCCATCAGATATTATCCTTTCTGGGGGCCCTCGTAGTCATCAGATATGCTGCAGGAACAGTTTGGTGAGTGTCTTAGCAGTGGGGATTTTCTGGTAGGAAATGAACTGAGCCTGCTTGGAGAAAAGGTTTGTTATGACCCAGATAACAGTATTCCCCCCCACTTTCAGGTAACTCCACAATAAAATCCATAGAGATCTCTCTCTAGGGTGCTGAAGGCTTAGCTACTGTCTGTAAAAGACAAAGGGTGGGGGGTTCCCTTGTCTCCTCTTTGCTGCTGCACAGTTTGGGCAACTGGCCACATAGCTTTCAATGTGTTTCTTAAGAGATGGCCACCAGAATTGCCTTTTTATAAGGTGTAGAGTTTTCACAAAGCCAAAATGACCGGCCAGTTTGGAGTCATGGTATGTTTGCATGAGAGGAATTTTCTGACTAGCTGGGATGTATAATTTTCCTCCCACCCAAACTAAGTCATTTTTAATTAAACAGGTGTTTTTATGGGCTAGGAACCAGTCATCGGTTTGTAGGGTTTTTTTTTAAATGCCAGAGTGGTAGCATTGTCTGTTAGTGGTTTTTGTTTAGCTTGTGCCCTGGTCATAACTTTGGCTGCCAGTTGAGAGGCTGGGAGCAGGGGTTTGATCACTTCAGATTTCCCGCTATTAAACTGAGGCTTTCTGAATAGTGCATTTGCTAAAAAGTTTTTTCCCCCAGGGAAGTATTTTAGGTTGAAATTAAATGTTTGAAGTGTTGAGCCCAGCAAACTTGTTTTGGGGAGAGTTTCCATGGGATTTTTAGGGCCTCTAGGTTTTTATGATCAGTCCAGACTTCGAAAGGGATTTTATTTCCCTCTAGGAAATGCCTCCAAGTAAGGAGAACCCACCGTACTGCAAATGCCTCCTTCTCCCAGATTGCCCACTTCTGTTAAGTGTCAGTATTTTAGATGTGTATGCACAGGGCTGCAGTTGGCCTGCTCATTTTCTTAGAGTAGGATAGCTCTGATTGCTACTTCACTGCCATCTGCCTGTATGATGAATGGCTGTTCTGGACCTGGGTGTTTCAGGATTGGTTCAGCTGAGAACAATTGTTTCATTCTATCAAATACTACCTGGCATTCCATGGTCCAGTTTATGGACTGCTTTAGTTTCAGTTTGTGCCCCCCCCCCCTGTTTTCAGTAGGTTAGTGATTGGGAGCACAATTTGTGCAAATGCTGGGATAAATTGTTGGTAAAAAATTGCAAATCCCAGGAAGCTTTGTAGTTGTTGGTGGGTGCGGGGAGAGCCCAGTCAATCACTGCTAGCACTTTCCCTGGGTCCATTTCCACGCACTCAAGGGAAATCCTATATCCCAGATAGTCAATTCTATCTTTGTGGAATTCACATATGGAAAGTTTTGAATAAAGTTTCACAGCACAGAGTTTGTTTAGGACTACTTAGACAAGCTTTACATGGTCGGCTGTCGTCTCAGAGTATATTAAAATGTCATCTAAGTACACCAGAACCCCTTTGTATAGGTGCTCATGAAGCACCTCATTTATCAGTTACATAAACACAGCAGGGGTGCCTTGTAATCCAAATGGGAACAATTTTGAATTGGTAACACCCCAAAAGAGTGTTAAAAGCTGTTTTCCATTCATCCCCTTCCCTAATCCTGATTCAGTAGTAAGCCTCTCTTAAGTCCAGTTTTGAAAAAAAAAAATCCTTTGGAGAGGTGGGCTAACATGTCTTTCATGAGGGGGAGAGGTTACACATTCTCCACACTCACAGTGTTCAAATTTTCTATAATCTACACAAAGGTGTAAAGACCCATCTTTCTTCTCTTGGAATAGCACCGAGGCAGCAATTTTTGGTCACATGGGTTCGATGAAACCTCTCTCCAGGTTTTTATCTATGAAGGCTCTCAATTCCTCGAGTTCCCTGGGGAAACATGCTATACATTTTTGATTTTGGTAGTTTCCAAAAACTACCTGGCAGGATCTCGATAGCGCAGTCTGTGGGGCAGTGGGGGGAAGCTCATCAGAGCCTTCTTTGCTGAACATCTCAGCATGGTCCTCAGCATGGTCCTGGGGTTACCCTGGTCTGGTGCAGCCTTTCCTGCCATCGCTGCTTCTTTGTTTGGGTCTCCCCCCTCATTCCCTCCCTTCAGCCATTGGGTCCAGTCACTCCCCATTGAAATCTTAGAGTCTCCTGCTTCCAGTTCACTCTGGGGTTCCACTTCCTCAACCAGGTGAGCCTTAGAACTAGTGGTCATTCCATTCTGGGTGCCACAATGAAAGTGAGTCTCTCATCATGAGTCCCATTGCTATCTCCAGGGCGTCTGTGGCAAAAATGGCTGGTTCCCCCCCCTACAACTGACCCATCTAACTGGCAGAATGTGAGGGGGGGGTTAGCTTCTGCAAGTGAATGCCCAATTTTCCCACCAGGGTTGGGCTAATCAAACACTGGATGCACCCTGAGTCCAAGAGGGCTGAGATTTTCACTCTTTTCACCCAACTGGGGACAAGTAGTCATAGGGGCAGGTTGAGTAGCTCAGTTGGTTTGCTTACCAGTGGGTCATCTTCAGGGTCGCTCTTGGATGGACCCAATTTTTCCCCATGTGATGCCAGAGTTCCTTCCCCCAATTTTGCAAGGGAGCGAAACTCAGCGGCCTCTCCACTTCTCAGTGTGGTTCTTTTCCTCAGGGGATTGTTTTTGCAGGCTTTCCTCCAGACAGGTGTTCTGGCTTTCAGGCAGGAGTTTTTGAATGACAATCAGCTGCACGGTTCCCCTGCTTCCCACATTTGAAGCAGGCAGATCATCTCGGTGCCAGGGGGGTTTGCAGTTTGAATGGCTCTCACTTTCCCTGCGGTGGGGATCTCTTCCAGGCTCTTCTCCCTCAGTACTGGTTTCTGGTCATGTCAATTGCCACTTATTCAGCCAGGATATACCAGTCATGCAGGAGGTCTAGGGCCCCTCAAGCCAGGCAGGCATGGTAAAGGTTGTCATTCAGGCCGTCTTTGAACCAGCTCACTAGGATGTCTTCTGGCCAGTCCATTCTGTCCACGCAAGGTCTCAGAACTCTTCAGTGTATTCAGCTACTGGCTGGTGGCCCTGGTTCATAGTTCTGATGCAATTGTGAGCTTTGCAATCTGTCAAGGGGTCTTCAAATTGGCAGTGGAGAGCCATCATGAATTGATCAAAGTTTCACAGTTCAGGGGCATCTGCGTTGTGGAGGGTCACCATCCAGTGGGCAGCTGCCCCTTCCAGGGCCAAGGTGAAGACTCAAACCTGAGTGCTCTGGGTCTGGAAATCCCTCCCGTACTCCTGCATGTACATGAGGACATGTGCCAGGAAAAACCCCAGTTGCTGCAGGTCTCCATCGTACTTCACTCCAAAGGGGGGGGTACTTGCTCTCAAGTTGTGGTGCTCTGGGCTGGCCATGAATGATTGCGAGGACTGGTGCTGCATGACATGGGTTCACCAAATGGCTGCTGCCCCCCTGCTGTGTCTGCTGGGCCTGCTGCTGCTGGATCCGGAGTGGTGGCCCTGGCTTCATTGGCGGCGGCGGCTGCCTCGCACCCTCTCTGATGTCAATCTAATTTTCCCCTGGTTCTGAGGTTTTCAAGCATCTCCATCATGAACTGTATAACATTTCTCTTGAGGCAGTCATCACTGCCAGGTTATTCAATCGACTCTTCTTAATTGGACAGGGCTTCCAGCTCATGTTTCCAGCCTGCTTATCGACCGCCCCAGTGAGGGTGACTCCTTGGGTTCTTCTGTACCAGTTACCTTTCCTCCCCACTCTGATTGACCATCTGGGCTTTGTGGGGGCCTCCAAACTGGCTTCAATGTCTTCGATGGGGCAGAAGGAGCTGGTTTCTGGCTGGATGGCAGTGGAGGTTTCACCCCAGCATCCTCCCTCTCCTTGCTCGCCACTTTGCTCAGACATTATGTGCAGGATCCCCTTGATAGAGCAAGTTTGCTTCTCAGGGTTGACCACTTTTGCAGACCCTGCTTTCTACAAGGCCCTGCCTCTACTCCTCAACCAAGAAAGTACAGACTCTTGAGACAGCAGCATTTCAAAAGGAACTTTTTATTGAAAGTTGCAAGTAAGTTGGAGTAATTGCAAGACAAAAGCAAAGCAGGGTCTGAGGCAATCACTCCCTTTCAATAAAATTCTGGCAATTCTGTTAGGATAAAGTGATTAGAAACCACTCCTCTCAGTTTGATGTTGAATGAGCCAGTCCAAGGTGCGAAGATGTGGAAAAAGTCATCCTGAGAAAGATAAGGATTTGTTCCCATGTGTTTCTTCTGTAAGGCTTCCAAACTGAAAGAAAACAGATGGCTCTACCCCCTTGTACGTCCCCCAAGGTAAGTCAAAGCACAGGCCAGAATAGGGTAAAAGTTATGTCAGACCTGGAAACCATCTTTTGTATTGGGCCTTCAGGCCTCACACATTTAATGCTATGGGAAATTAGGAGTGGGGATTGTATGGAGCATGGGTGATATATAGTCATTCTAACATGCCTTTCTCAGAATGTCAAGGCCATCTTGCCTTGCACCTGGAAGGCTGGACCTGGGAGGCATCTCCAGTTAGAACGGTGCTTTGATTGAATCATGTGATGGACTTATGAGTGTCAGGCAGGGATTTGAACTTTTCTTTGAGTGGGGAAAGCCTGGAAACTTTCAGATTCAGCTTTTCCGAGATGTGCCAATATGACATCTCTAATAAAATGTAGTTTTGAGGCATTTCAAGCCTCTGGGTTTTCTTTCATTGAAGGTATTACTTAGAACCCTGACAAGTTAGAAACTAGGGAATTACATAGGAAAACAGGATGATAGCAATAAGTGAGTAAAAGGATCCAGGGTCCCCTCCCCACTTGAATGGCAGTATCATGATAGGGATCTGACAGTTATTTTCTTTGCAATCATATACTGTACTTTTTGGAGTATAAGACACACTTTTTCTCCCCCTAAAAGAGGGTGGAAATGTTGGTGCATCTTATACACTGAATACAGTCATTTTTGGCTTCTTGAAACCCCGCCCTGTGCATCCCATTTTCACTAAAAACAGGCCCATTTTTTGCAAAAACAGGATACGCAGAGGATTTGGGAGGCCTGCAGAGTGCTCCTGAGAGCGGGGGAGGGCAAAAACATGATGCAAAAATGGGCTCATTTTTTGCAAAAATGGGGGCATTTTTGCCCTCCCCAGCCCCCAGGAGCACTCTGCAGACCTCCCAAACACTCTGCATGCCCTGTTTTTGCGAAAAACATTTTTGTGAAAAACGGAATGTGCAGAGGGTTTGGGAGGCCTGCAGAGTATTCCTGGGGGAGCAGGGGGGGCAAAGCCTTTGTTTGTTTGTTTGTTTGTTTGTTTGTTCATTTGTTTACCTCCTCAAAATCTTGGTCCGTCTTATATTCTGGTGCATTTTATAGTGCATCTTATCTTATCTCATATTAAGACCTACCTTGTGGCGATAAAAGCAGCAAAATTTAATTATTTTTCTGCTCTTATTGCATCTGCAGATAACCGCCCGGCCGCCCTGTTCAGGGTGACCCACTCCCTGTTTCATTTGGGAGCATGGGAGGACCCCCTGGAGGGGAGGGCTGAGGATTTTGTGCGGTATCTGCATGATAAAATCGCTCAAATTCGGGAAGGCTTGGACTCTGACTGGGAAGACTTGGGTGGGATCACGGAGACAGGCCCTGAGAGTGTTAGATGGGAGGAGTTTGACCCAGTGGCTCCTGAGGACGTAGACATGATTCTGGGAAGACTTAGCCTGGCCACATGTTTATTGGACCCATGTCCCTCCTTGCTGGTGCTGGCTTCCAGGGAGGTTACACGAGACTGGCTCCAGAGGATTGTTAATGCTTCTTTGAGTGAGGGTTTCTTCCCCACCACTCTGAAAGAGGCAGTGGTGAGACCCCTCCTCAAGAAGCCTTCCCTGGACCCTGCACTTTTGGCTAATTATTGTCCAGTCTCCAACCTTTGCTTTGTAGCGAAGGTTGTTGAGAGTATGGTTGCGCGACAGCTTTCACAGCACCTGGATGAAGCGATCTATCTAGATCCATTCCAGTCGGGTTTCAGGCCTGGTCACAGCATGGAAACAGCATTGGTCGCATTGGTTGATGATCTCTGGAGGGCTCGGGACAGGGGTTGTTCCTCAATCCTGGTCCTGCGGGATCTCTCAGCGGCTTTTGAAACCGTCAACCATGGTATCATGCTGTGCCAGTTGGAGGGGTTGGGGTAGAAGGCACCATGCTATGGTGGTTCTCCTCCTTCCTCTCTGACCGGTCGCAGTTTGTGTTGGCAGGGGGACAGAGGTCGACCTCGAGGAGCCACAAGATGTGGGGTGCCATAAAAGTCAGTCCTCTCACCCCTTCTGTTCAACATTTATGTGAAGCCATTGGGTGAGATCATCCATAGCTTCGGGGCGAGTTTCCATCAGTACGCTGATGACACTCAGCTGTATATTTCCACCCCGGACCACCCCAATGATGCCCTTACCGTGATGTCCCAGTGTCTGGAAGCTGTGTGGATCTGGATGGGGAGAAACAGGCTCAGACTCAACCCCTCCAAGACCAAGTGGCTGTGGCTCCTGGCGTTCCGTTATAGTCAGCTATTACCATCACTGACTATTGGGGGTGAATCATTGGCCCCCACGGATGAGGCTCGCAACTTGGGCATTCTCCTGGATGCACTGCTGTCCCTGGAAGACCATGTGGCAGCCGTGACCAGAGGGGCTTTCTATCGGGTTCACCTGATTCGCCAGTTGAAGCCTTATCTAGATTGGGACTCCCTGTGCACAGTCACTCATGCCCTCTTCACTTCCCGCCTGGACTACTGTAACACTCTCTACATGGGGCTCCCCTTGAAGAACACCTGGAGGCTCCAACTGGTCCAGAACGCGGCCACTTGGGTGTTTATGGGAGTGACGTGGTGCTCCTAACCCTAACATCCCTCCTGCGCGAGCTGCACTGACTTCCAGTGGTCTTCCGGGTGTGATTCAAGGTGTTGGTTACCACTGTTAGAGCGCTCCATGGCTTAGGACCTAGGTATCTACGGGACCGCCTTCTGCTACCGACAGCCTCCCACCAACCAATACACTCCCACAGAGAGGGGCTCCTCAGGGTGCCATTGGCCAGACAATACCGGCTGATGGCCCCCAGGGGGAGGGCCTTCTCACTGGGGGCACCTACCTTCTGGAATGAATTGCCCCCAGAGATAAGGAGGATCCCTGATTTACACACTTTCCGCCGTGCAGTTAAAACCCTCTTATTCCAACAAGCCGGGCTGGCCTAATATTAATTGTTTAATTTTTAATCTCAATCTTAAAAATGTGTGTTTTAATTGTTGACAGGCCAAAACTATTTAATTTATTTTAAATTTTAAGTTTTTAATTTTATATTTTCTGTATTTGTTTATTGGCTGTACACCGCCCTGGGTCCTTCGGGAGAAGGGTGGTATAGAAATCTAAATAAATAAATAAATAAATAAATAGTCTGAAAAATACAGTGTAAGTTATCTATTAAGCCTCTTCCAGGAAGCTGCTTTATTTCCCAATCCTATAATTCTAGTAATTTCCTACCTGTAGATTAAATAACCTCCAAAATAAATGGCCCAATCCCATAATAAACAAGTTGAATCCTTTTTAACATTTTTTTTAAAAAAAATCCAATTTTATTAAGACATAATTAATTGGGAGAACATGGAAAGCATTATTCTATTATAGGCATTTTATTCTGCAGTCATTAAAATGGTACTAGACCTTTCTTTTAAAAAATAAGTAGTTTTGAATTGCTTGCATATATTGTTCATTTGCCTATTAATGTTTTAACAAATGCCTATTAATGTTTTAACTGATATTAAATAGATTCTGGTGAGAGATAGCTACATCTGAGTTGAATTTACCAACCCAATTCCATGTTCTTCTTGGAGTTTATCAGGAATTCTGAATTAATGACATAAAAGCCTGATGATTTACCGTATTTCAAAATGCCAGTGTCAATTTCCTTTAAAAAGAAGGGACAAGAGTACTTAGAAAGTGTTCAGCCTGACTGCCGAAAATCTGAAAACGCTTTTTTGATGGGAGTGGAGTGTCCTTTTACCCTTGGTACTTTGGAGACTTATTACTTTCAAATAATAATGGGGGACAACATAAGTCAGGTAAGAAGATTAAATAATAGCCTCCCACAAGGTTCTGTAATGGTACCTACACTATTCAACTTATACATATCAGATATGCCGGCAACAAGGGGATGCACATTTGGATACATTGATAATTTGGCTTTAGCAGTAAAAGAAAAACACATTGAGGTGGCAGGTAGCCTCCTGTAAATCTTAAAATCTTGGGGAAATTCTTCACTGACTGTCGGTTATAAAATATTATATCCTTTGGCAGGGGTGAAATGCTCCCAGTTCGGACCGGCTTGGGCGAGTAGGTAGCGATGGCAGCGGGCAGTTTGGAGAACCGGTAGCAAAAATCCCTGCCCCTGCCCCCCATGCCCAGCTGAGCCACGCGATCATTAGAGCCTTTTTTTCCCTTTTAAATGGCTCTGAGGATCCCAGCTGAGTTGCCTGCTAATCAGAGTCAGAGCCATTTAAAAGAGAAAAAGTTTTT
>JANHZT010639133.1:0-12595 GCA_032468215.1 Stegonotus admiraltiensis | reverse complement strand
ATCATATTCCTCTTATCAAATCCCTATGAAGTGGAGAAAAAAGCCTCCTCACAGCACCACGGCCATAACCACGCCCCTGCTTCCTTACATTTCTGCCATAGCAACAAATGCTGTATTGATGCTCGTGGCGGCGAATGCAAATGTTTCCCAAGTTTTATCCAATCCCGTAAGTCTAAGGTTCCTTCTTCAGGATACCATGGTCATTGGCAACCTATTTTATTTACTAACTGTTCTAAATCACGTAATCTAATCCTTGCCGTTCCATTACTCTTAAGTATTTTCCGCAGCTCTTGTGCATGAAGCTTCTGCTGAGCTGACAGTTCCCCCCCCATACTCACGAATTTTTGGGAGCGAAGTTCGCTGAGGTGCACCTGGGCTCGTCCGGCCGAATGAATACAGGGGGTGTCACGTCGGGGTCACCAGATGTTGTTCCGATGAAGAAAGACGCATAGGCAGGAAGATGGTTCATGGGAAGGCACCTCGAATTGCTCCTGAGGGCTCCCTTTCATTGTAATTTACAACTACCGTGGCAGAAGCTGATTCATTGATAAGAGTTCATTTGCACTGATTGGCTAAACAGAGCTCATGATACCCATGTGGACAACTCATGCTTTCCTGCTGAACACAATGTGTCATGCCTATGAGCCAGATCTCATGTCTTACACTTCCTGATAGGATTATCATGTTGGCTTTTGCATTCCTCAGAGTGGTTTGCCAGCCACTGAGAAAACAAAACACCCCCACATTGAACATCAATTTTTTTAAAAAGGAAACTGAACATGTCCTCCTAGTTTACTATGGTATAAATTAACTCCTGAAGTGATAGGATTTTATCCCCTTGCCTTCCAAATCTTGATTCTACTTGCTTTAGCATTTGGCACTCTTTTTGATGAATTTGTGGTTACTTGAATGGTAATAAATAATCAAGATTCACCTTATCTCCTCTTTAGGCACCCAAGTCACATTTGTCAAATATGCAGCCTTGAACTATGGATATAGAAGACCAAAATTTTATCAGCTTCCTGCTGATGGTTCAGAAGCAAGCAGAGAATTGCTATTGGCACTCTCTTGGTTCCTTTGCAGAATAGCTCTAATGGAAAAGTTATTGATACTAAATAGATTTAAACTTTGGGATGAAGCAAAAGTATGCATGGTGAGTTCAAGGGGCTCAAGAATAATGTTCATTAGCAGCTAACTAATGAGATAGAGAATGGGTCAGTTGATTTTTTTTTGTTGAGATTGGCAATAGAGGCAGGTTATTTTTAATGTATTCCAACCAGATGTACATGTTTCCAGCATACTTTGTGGAAATTGTTTTAAGAGACAAATGGCTTGAATGCATACCATTTTACCTAGAGCTAAAATAGAAAAGTTGTTCCAGGCAAATTAGAAATTACGCTAATTAAAATATTTAGCTTCCTTACTGAAAGACATCTGAACTGCAGACATCACCTTTTTGGGGGCTTTCAGTTCTCAAAGTCTATTGTTGACCATCTCTAGGTAAAAATAGTCCAGACACTGTGAGGATATATTGTAGAATTGTAGAATTTTTTTTGCTTGTTTTGTTATTTTTCTTAAACTTTGATGAAATATAGCATTATTTGTAGGAATGCTTTGTTATATATCTTGATTTCAGCAAATCATTTAACGAAGTATATCAAGATGTTCTGATTAACAAGTTAGTTAAATATTAATTTTCTACCCAATTGTCTTGACTTAATTGACATGCCATCCACGTTTGACATGTTTCAAAAATTGTACTCAAAAGAGTACAATGTGTAAAAACATTGTACTCAAAATCAGTGGTTTCATATCATATGAGAGTGGGAGGCACTGAGTGGATTGTTACAAGATATGATTTTTGCTCTCTATAAAGATTATTTTATTACAAACTTAAAGTGGCACATTTTCAAAGACTAGAATATTTGAATATGTCAGGAGCAGATAATGTAAGTTTGGTGTCCTTCACCCATTTTAGATAATGAATCTCAGTGTTTAGGCTCCCAGTTACATTCCCTATATCAATCTTTTTTGCATGTATCTTTCGTGAAATATTCAGGAAATTTAGACAGTCTGGTAAAGTCAATTGTTTTTCACTTCTGGGGAGCTTCATTTATGTTAACATACTTGATATTTCTTGAATTTGACATCTTGAATATATATATTTTTGGAGATGCCTTTTTATGAAAATATCTATGTTGCTGCTTGAATGTGATAACACAGCAGAAAAGGGAAAATGTCTGTTTATGAGAACTTCCTTTCAAGTTATGATATAGCGATAGAATACAATCAAGAAAGAGGATAATAAAAAGAGAGCTCTACATATATTACTATTCCTAGAGGAATATATTTCATCAGACTCTTGAGTAATGAGAAATTTCGCTATCAATAGCATCTTTAGAAATTCTGCTAAAATTTCTAGGCAACAACAAATACTAAACATCTATAGAAATACTCTAAGCTCACATAATAAACCTTGGATACTGTGAAAAACTGAGTTGGTACAGAGCAAAAACCATTTTCAGAGATTTTGTTATTATTTTCCTTCTTAGTGCAATCCTCCTCTAAAATGTCTGCAAGATGGAAAAAGCCTTGTTTCAAAACCTCACATTAAAGGCCAAAAAGATGTCCAATACCTTCAGTGGTTGAATGGCCGCCTGAAACTCCAATGGCGGAGTTATCACTCTGACCAGGAAGAGCAATGCAAGTTACTGCATAAGGTAAGTAGAACTTGGGTTGCAATAGTTTATATTTTGTGGCATTATCCTTCTCTGGTCTTGATTCTATAAGTTTCAGAAGAGGTTTTATTTGTTTGTTTGTTTGTTGATTGATTGATTGATTTATAGATCTTCAAGATAATATAAATTATATATGTTAAGGATCAGTAGAGCTCCAAATTAATGTTTCACAATTGATTTTCAGTGAGAGGTACAAAATGGAGCAAAATGGTGGACAAAATGTCTATTAGTATCACTTCGCCTTCTGAGACAGAAAATTGTTATTAGTGTAAGTAATTAAACCTTCCATGCAAAGATACATGGACAAAACATGGAAAGCAACTTTTTGATTTGTGTGGTAAACTTTTCCCCACTGATGATCTTACTGCTTTTTTTTACTCAAAATTAGAATTCATTGTTTTTTAATTTTTATCTACAGGCAGCCTATCTGGCCTACTGAAGTATGCTAGTTTTATTTCATGTACTGTAGCACTATGAAACCCTAATCCTAACCACCGATAGGCAAGAACCATTTTACTGCCTGCTGTCCTGGTTTTGAACCACCTGGAACTTCCTGCCAACTTCTCCACTGATTTGGTGGGGGGACACATGCAGGTGGTTGTCTTGCCTAATAGCCTTGAGATTTGGTTTCTTTATAAAGATTTTCAAACAAATATGCCCTTTGGATAAAATGGTTTCATACGACCATGTGGTTTGCTTAATGATTGCATTGAGTCACTTAACAATCATCATAAGAACACACAAAATCTAGTCCAGTCGTGTGATGCCATGACTCATGACAGAAATTCCAGTTCCAATTGTGGTGGTTAATTCAAGGACTACCTGTAATCTAATACCTAAAATTGCACATTTAAGTGTATTGTCTTTACAATAGACAATATATTTACATGTGTAGTTTTAGATATATCTCATACCCTGTCTCTAACCATATGTTTCTCTACCAGGTACATTCTTACACAATAGGTTCTCATACTGACCCTGTTATTGGCCATTTCTCAGTCATAGAAGTTGATGTTGGAAGACAAGCAGAAAGATATAAGCAGGTAATCCTCTTTCTATAGCATGATGGTATGTTAATAATTCAGAGAAACCTGCTTTCTGCAGAATTTCCAAGCTTCAGCTACATCCTACCCGTGTTCTCCTGAACATAAGACCTGGTCTTATAATTTTTTGTTACAAAAGAGGTTTTAGGGCTTATTTTCGAGGATGTCTTATTTTTTTCACATACAGGAGGTGGCGAGCACAGGGGCTGACAGGAGTGGGAGCACATCTACTGCCAGCCCTGCACTCTCTGTCTCACCATCTGCTTGCCTGGAGCCACAACAGGCCAAGATCTTGGCGCGCCCTGGCCTCTGCCTGCCCTGCCTGCTGGACCTACTGCTGCTGAGACACTTCTCAGACCACTGACTGCCGTGCAGTGGCCTGTGCTGCTGCTGGCCTCACGGCGGCTCTTTGCCCTCCTGGCAGTGCTGGTCTCGGCTACCCTGCTGTGTTGCTCCTACCTGGTGCTGGGTGAGTCGGCACAGATCTACGACCTCCGGAGTGCCCCTCCCACCGCCAGTGGAAACGCACCACCAGTGCTGCCTCGCCATTGCCTTGAGGCTGCTGAGCGTCAGCCTGCATGCCTACTCGTTGCTGCGGGCACTGGGCTATGGCCTGAGCCCAGCACTCTTTGGTTCCTGGCCCTAATGGGCACTGCAGCTCTCATACTAGCTGTGTGAGGTGGGCGTGGGGCTGCCCCTGGCCTCTTTCGATCTCTACCTCACCTGGGGCTGCTCTGTCGCCTGCTGCTGCCATCACCTTGCCTTCCACCTGGCCTGGCCTGCTGCCAAGCCCCAACTGCTACTCAGCAGCCTCCAATACCACCTGCTGGAGGTGCCCCACACACTTCACAGGACTGGCAGTGCGCCCCTCCTCTGCCCTGTGCAGCTTCGGCAAGTGTCTGGCAGGTGGAGGGAGGCATCTCCACTCCCCCGCCACCTGCCTCACTTCACCTCGTGGCAGAAGGCAAAGCATCAGCATCAGCCACCTGCAGAATAGCTGCAGGTGAGGTAAAGGCTGAAGGTGGCTAGGGGCAGCCCCACGCCCGCCTCGCACAGCCAGCACGAGAGCTGCAACACCCACCAAAGAACGCTGGCCCCATACCCCAGCACCTGCAGCACCAAGCTGACATGCAGGTTGATGCTCAGCAGCCCAAAGGTGGTGGGCAAGGCGGTACAGGTGGTGTGGCTTCACCGGAGGCCACTGGTGAAAGGGCCTTGGCAGTCCGGCAGCATGGGGGGGCGCTCCAGAGGTCATAGATCTGGGCCAACTCGTCCAATAACAGGCAGGAACAGCCCAGCAGGGCGGTCAAGAGCAGCACCCCCTTGAGGCCAGAAGCAAGCTAGCATCTTTTGGATGGAAGCAAGCATGTGGCTTCTCCCCCTGCAGGCCCAGGCTGACAGGGAGGTGCTGACTGGCACCCTGGAGAAAGAGGAGGAACTCTTGGGTACCAGCATCCCGTCCATGCCATCTGTCTGATTGCCGCCCTCCTCTGCCTTGTCTTCGCTGCTGCCGGGGCTCAAGAGCATCTGTTGCAGCTGTGGCCTGGAGATTGTGGACAACTACCTGCTGAAGGTAAGGCACGGGTGGCCGGGGGCCAGTAGCCAGGCCAGCCCTCACCTAGCATGCTTCTTCACCCATGGGGCCTACAGAGAGGGAGGGCAAGGCATGTGGGAGCCCAGGCTGTCAGTGCAGGGCCCACCTAAATTGTGACAGAAGAGCCAGCTTCTCCACGCTTAGATGGGGCTGAGCAGAGCAGCCCCGGCTGTCCGCTTTGCTCAGGATGGAGCCTCTGCTGCCAACCATTGGAAAGCTCACTGTAGTTGGGGGCCCTTGCTAAGTGTAACCCCTCCCTGGGAAGGGACAGAAGAGCCACAAAGAAAAGCTACGGGCTGCAGTGGCCTTAGCGCTCGCTGACTCCTGTGCTGGCCATGCCCACCCCCCGTTGATGATGCTGTTAACTAGGGCTTGGGGTAGGGCTTGTATTGCAAGCAGCATGAAAAATGTTAGGGCTTATTTTCTGGGTAGATCTTATTTTGGGGGAAACACAGTAGCTGGAATAAATATCTTAGAGTATAACTCCAAAGGATCTTGGTTAATCTTCTGCAGTGCTTGTTATGAAAGAGCTGCCTACAAAACAGGCTGAGCTGGGCATCTTGAGGTTTTACCAGTTTGCAAAGTGGAACTTTTCCCCCTCGGTCAAGGGAGAATCTTCTAGTATGGTTGAATAGTGTTCATTTTTTTTGCTCTGGCGCTACAAAAAATTTCTAGACCACAGGGCAAGCCAAAAGCAGCATCAAAAATGGGTTGATGCAAAAGACAAAAAGTTTAAACTGATGAAAAAAACCCCAAGGCATGCCCAACCTGACTGCTGGCAGCTGCTGATGAGGTGCATCCAGCTTGGTTCTGCTGGCAATTGCCTCATAAAGGCAAGGCCAGGCATTCCTCCTCAGTAGTGGCAGAAAGAAGATAGTGAAGGTTGATGGCAGGGGCAACAGAGTTCAGGTGGCCAAGAGGGCAGAGATGGCAGAGGAAGATAGGTGGAGGAGGGGAGCTGAAGCAGAGGCAAACATGGCAGAGTAGGAGAACAGTCAAGCCCTAGCCTAAAAGCTGCAACAAAGACTACCCAAAATACCATTGATAATGTGGCATGGTCACGTGATGTTTCACTTAACAACCACATTGCTTAGTGATGGAAATTCCAATCCCAATTAGGGTCATTAAATGAGGACTACCTATATTGCTGTGAATCACAGTTCCTTAGTTCAGATTTACTCTTGTCCCCATACACATTAGATACCCTTAGATGTGCAACTGTTTCCCAGCTTCATCTATGTTTTTTATAAAAGATAGATCAGTGACTTTCCCTAAACTTGGTTTCTAGAAGTACTACCAACAATTTATGTAATACAAACAGAATTCTATATACATGCTAAATTTATTTATTCATTAAATATTATTTTTATTTATTCTAAAAAACCTTTCAAATACCTTGGGATTAGGGTTGGCTGCAGATGTAAAATTCTTATTACTAGGTTTATTTCACCTAACTGGGATAATCCAGGGTGATGCAGAAATTACATCTTCAGATAATGGTTGAAAGTTGTCTTCTTTCCTCTTCCTCAACCAGCGATATACAAATAAGTTCAAATGAAAGAAACTGCTGTCACCGTTCTGCTAATTGAAATACATATTCTTAAGCAAGGATCTAGGGCATGTCAAGTTTTTCAGCTTTCAATTTCTAAACATTAGGGGTCCTCAAAAGTTGTGACATGCCTTGGGGATTGGAAAGATATTTTGGTTACTTTAATATAATTTAGAAGTGTTTGGTAAATAACTACATAAATATCATAACTTTTTAACATTTTGTTTCTTTCATTTCACAGGTTCAGCTGTCTTTCTCTTTCTGCTAAATGTTATTTTGTCTGAGAGTGTTAATACTGCTGGTCTTATTTCCTGTGAGTGTGATAACTGATCTGTAATGGCTTCTAAAAAAAAGAACAAGATGGGAACATTCACTCATATGAGCAACCTAATTGGGACTGGCAAAGACCTGTTTGCTGTCTGAACTCCCAACAGTACAAGACATTCTCAGATATGGCCTACTCTTAAGAGAACAAAGTAGTGATGATGCTAGAAACTACCCAGCAGCCAGTCTTGCAGGAGACATATATCCAAAAGTACTTGAAAAGTGGGAACAAGCGAACAATTCTTTTGTGATTCTTGTTGTAAATTCATGAGTGACAATCTTGAACAAGATCCAAGAGAGCTGGGATCAAGCCAAAAACATTTCTTGGTAGAGGAAAGCTAAAGGTCAAAGAGACTTTCACTGTGAAACTTGACAAACTGTTTGACATCCTCAACTACAAGTGTCAAATTGTTCTGTGTGCCGAATTTGGCTGCCCTGCTGGCTGCAAAAAAGAAGCTTACATTAACTATACTTGCCCTAATGAGATGAAGATACCATTGAAGGAACTTGCTTTCGTTAAAGATCAGAGAGACGAGATTGGTTCTTTTGGATCGCACCAGATTGGTTTGCCAGATGTCCCAAGAAGAAACGACTAGTCAAAAGGCAAAAGTGGCAAGACGATGAGAGACAGAGGCTCGCTAAAAATAAGTATTTCAGACATTTCAATATTGACAAATGAAGTAATTATCACTTATGATGAAAATGAAGGACAGACGATGAAGATGAAGAAGAATGTGATGGAAGTTATGAAGATGCCTTAGACCAAGCACACATATCCTCTACTTCAAAAGAAAAGACAGACTACAATAGATTAGAAATAATAAGTGTCGTTATGCAGACCTTAAGTTATGGTATTGGTCTACGTGTCACCACAGCCACCTTCATAGATGCTGGCTTGATCACCAGAGAAGACAAGAGACTTGTAGTTGACCACAATAAAGTCGAGAGCGCAGGAAAAAATTATGAAGTCCCTAGATCAAGAATTTGATGAGCTCTGTAAGAAGGGTGAAATAGAATACATCTTCAATGGCCATAAAGTTATGCTGAAAGCAGAAACAATTCAGACCAGCAAATTCCCCAGTACCATCAAAGAAGAACTTTATTCTGTGTGCAGTGAGCCGGGTGGAAGATATCTTGATCATTTCACTCTGGAGAAAGGCTCAAAAACAAGGAAACCTGCTCAAGTGATTGCTGATAATCTAGTGTATTTCATGAAAAGGAAAGGCATTGATAAAAGCTCGAAGG
Organism: Stegonotus admiraltiensis; assembly: GCA_032468215.1. Taxonomy (NCBI): domain Eukaryota; kingdom Metazoa; phylum Chordata; class Lepidosauria; order Squamata; family Colubridae; genus Stegonotus; species Stegonotus admiraltiensis. The sequence continues at coordinate 4,102 of JANHZT010639133.1, read as the reverse complement.
CCATTGGAGGAGATTATACAAATGTTAATACTGGCTGTGAAGGTGGTGCCATGCACTGGGTAGAGGTCAAGCTTGACCGGAAGTTGGTGTGTGCACTCTACACGAATGAGCTACCCCTATGACACTTAATCACAAAATTGGATGGGAAGACTTTGTCTAACAACAAATGGGCAGATAAAATTGGCAACATGCTAGACACTACAGCAGAACTTGACATCGATCCTTCATTCACCAGAGTTTCAATTGGTGAGCCTCTCATTTCACTGAGACACAGTGCGGCAAAGGATCTCTCTACTGATCAAACATATGGATATAGGATCACACAGGCAATAAGGACAGGAGAACTTCCCACAGATCTGGCTCTTCTGGAAATTGGCCCCATAAGCTGGTTGACAACTGCAAATAGGCTTTGTCGAATATGGGTTTCAATACATGGCTTTAAAGGGAAAACTCTCCAAAATGTAAGAATGATAGTGGAATACATTGTTGGTATGTACTACCCTTGCTGGTTCAGCATCAAAGTAAACATTCCTGGATTGAAGGCCCGCGACATGTGTTGTTCTAGCTGCAGCAAGTCAGACTGCAAAAGAAGGCTGTAGTAGATGCTGTTTGCTAACCATTCAAAGCTCAGCATGGTACACTTTCAGTGAAATGGTAACCCAGGCATTCTTGTGTTCAGATGACATTCAAGAGAGGAGAGCTGGTGTGCAAAAGATCTTTGACTTGAGGGGTGCAGGCGATGACACACTGGGAGATTTTTCTTTATGTGCAAGAAAAACACTTTTAATCAATGCCAGAACATCCACTCTGCTGGAAGTGATTGACTGGTCTGAAGGTGTATATGAGCCACCTTTGACATGCAAACTGACTACATTGACAAACCAATGCAAGTACCACAGTGGCCCTGTCATGCCCAATCAATAGAGAGATGTGTGAAACAGGTCTCAGAGGCAGCAAGCAGAGTATACACATGTGAAATGTGAGGGTTATATCAGAGGCCAAGAAGCAAGTTGGTGGCTGATGTCAAAGAAAGAATCAAAACAAGACTTGATGAAACTCGCTTAAACATTTTTGTAACTCAGATAATTGCTTTCTGATCTTAGTTTATGATTGCCTGGATTGTTTTTTGCTTAGCTAGATAAGATTGATGCAGAAAAAAACAAATTTTTGTAGCACAAGATGTAATTTTGAGAAGATAAAGTTAACAGTATTTGTATTACAAGAAACTTTTGTGGGCTATATGATCAGATGTGGATTTACCAAGCTAAACATTGTGCAATTGCAAAAATAACAGCAGATTGGAGTTCTTGGTGTAAAAACACATATTTTTAGAACACCTCACTGTTCAAAAAAATCAAAAATTAATTTTCACCCCATTAAATGACACGCCCTAAATTTATTCTAGTAGTCAGTCTGTAGATGTCTACCTACCTTCTGAGGTGCGTTTATCAGGTTACAAGCCCATCACAACAGAGACCAATTGACACCAGAAATAACAGCTTAAAATTCAGTAACACTATAACATTTGGTAGAGAACTTGGAGGTCCTCTGCCCAAGCAGAAGACCGATATCATGCTGGACAAATGGTTGTTCAATCTCTTCATAAAAACTTTCAGTGATGGGAGCATCCACAACTTCTGGAGACAAGCCATTCTATTGATTAATTGTTCTCACTGTCAGGAAATTTCTTCTTAGTTCTAGGTTGGCTCTCTCTTTGATAAGCTTCCAATTACAGGTAATCCCTGGCTTACAAGTGTTCCCTTACTATACGTTCGAAGTTATGTGATTAGCGCCCCCTAGCATTTACGAACAAGTCCCAAAATTATGAATATTGCAGCACCATGGCAGTTGTTCGTCCTTATGAATGACCACAGAGGCTCTGCAACATTCGCCTTCCTATTCCTCCCCCCTCCCAGCCGGGTCTTCACAGGCACTTTGCCTGTGGAGACTCACCTTGTGAAGATCTCGTCTCTGTTGCACTTTCTTTGCCTGCTTCATTACTTCAGGCTTTCAATGTGTTCTCAAAGAACAGAGGCATAACGTACCGCAAGATCAGTAGCGCGAGATCTCGTGTTACTGATCTCGCGTGACATTACACATTAGACCTTTATTCTCTGCGAATTGAGGCCTGGATGTTTGCAAACGGATGGAAGGCTTTGGTCCTTTAGGCCTTCCCTCCATTTGCCGTTTCCGTGCCGAGCCTGTAGGGAGATTGTGTTCCTGTAGGCTTTGGCAGCTCTTTGCAAAAAGCTTTTGTTGGCACGAGCAGAGCTTGGGAGAAGCGGGTGCGTCCCTCCGAAGCTCTGTTCCTATCGGCAAAGGCTTTTTGAAAAGGTCTGCTGAAGCCTAAAGAGAGGCAATCCTCAAACACTTTGGTGACAAGAAAGGAAGTCCAGAGGGCTGTGCATGGCCTCTGGGCCTCTTTCTCTTCGGCGATCTGTTTGATGAGGCCTTCAGTGACTAAAAAGGAGACCGGGAAGGCTGCACGGAGCCTTTCGGGCCTCCTTTCTTGCCGGCAATCCACTTGATGAGGGTCAGGTATTGAAAAAGGAGGCCAGGAAGGCTGCACTGCCTTCTGGACCTCATTTCTTGCCGGTGATCTGCTTGTGGCCATCGGTGATGAAAAAGGAGGCATGGCTTCCTTTCTCCCCAGCAATCCACTTGACGAGACCTCCAGTGCGGCCTTCCCGGCCTCCTTTTTCATCACCAGAGGTCTCATCAAGCCCTTTGCTGATGAGAAAGAGGGGAGGAGGCAAAGAAACAGGCTGGAGAGGAGACACATCTTCATAAAGTAAGTCACCCTCTTGGCTGAAATGGCAAAATTGACTATTCGAATATAAGTATTTTTGTTTCCATATGGAGACTGCTTCTGAACTTTGTGCTTGAAGTGGAAAAGAATGAAACTTTGATTTTGGGGTTTACCAAGTAGATTGATAGAACTTTATAGAAATGGCTTCTTCATATTATGAAAAAACAAAAAGTTGTGATTTGATGCTAATGCCTTATTTTACTGCAACAGAGAGTTGGAAGTCAATGCTTTTTCTTTTTTTTTTCTTATCCTTCCTCACTTTTCCTCCCTCTTCCTCCCCACTGCTTTTCTATTTACTTTTGCATTTTGTATCTTATAATATTTTATAACTCATTAAAAATGTTGAACTAGAAAAAATTTAGTCACTCGGCACAGCAGGATGGGGAAGCAATTGTGGGGACCCTAGGGGAGGGAGAATGAGGTATCTGTGGGTCAGGGGAGGCCTTGCGTGGTCTGAAGCAAGTGGCCTGTTCCATCACTAAGCCTTCCCCACCCTGAGATACCTCAGGTGCACTTAACGAGCCATACATTCAATTATCGAATATGTGGGCAAAAGGAGGGAATGATCACATTCAAAGTACGACATTCACTCCCATGAATCCTCAGGTTACGAATGGAATGGACAGGCTCCATTCCATTTGTAACTTGACTACCTGTATTCTTTCTTGTCCTGCCCTCGGGTGCTTTGGAGAACAGGTTGACCCTCTCCTCTGTGGCAGCCCCTCAAATATTGGAAGACTGCTATCAAGTCACCTCTAGTCCTTCTCTTCATTAGACTAGACATACCCAACTCTTGCAACCATTCATCTTATATTTTATCCTCCAGTCTCCTTAATCATCTTAGTTGCTCTTTCTAGATTCTCAACATCTTTTTTGTATTGTGATGATCAAAACTGGATGCAGTATTCCAAGTGTGGTCTTACCATTGCAATATAAAGCTATATTAACACTTCATGTGATCTTGATACTATCCCACTGTTGATGTAGCCTAGGACTGCATTGGTCTTTTTGGCAGTTGTACCACACTAATGGTTCATATTTAAGTGATTGTCCACTAGGGCTGCTTGATCCCTCTCACAATTACTCTGTTGAGCCAGGTACCACCCATACAATTTAGAATATTAAGATACATGAATGGGTTTTGGCTTTAAAAAAAGATGGTGATTAGTTCAAGAAAAAGCTACCTTAAAGAAAATTGGGGTTTGACTATATACCAATGATGGCGAACCTATGGCACGGGTGCCACAGGTGGCACGCGGAGCCATATCGGTGGGCACGCGAGCTCAGCTCTGG
>JANHZT010638948.1:0-12623 GCA_032468215.1 Stegonotus admiraltiensis | reverse complement strand
GGGGCTTCCGTCTGAAAGGAGAGCATCTTGCCTGGCCTCCTGTGTCTGGGGTGCCTGCAGTGGGGGTATGTGAGTCAAACAGTTCTGAAACCAGCAAGGCTGCAGGATTCGGCTTTGGCACCTGTTTGATGGTGGCAGAAGAGTCCATCCCGTGGCATTTGCCCCCCCCCCCCGCCCACACCTGTTTTGGAATGCTGGGAAGTGCCTTGCCAGGGTGGTCCTTGGCTATGAGGCCTGGGTCACTTGTGCCTTGGCTGGGTGGAGGTGCAGGGGGCTTCTGGGGGCAGCCCTGGTGGATTTGCCAGCTGCTCATCCCCTCCCTTCCCCTCCTCTCCTCCTGCCTCCCAGGCCATGGTGGCCTGTTACCCTGGCAATGGCCTGGGCTACGTACGGCATGTGGACAACCCCCACGGAGATGGGCGCTGTGTCACCTGCATCTACTATCTAAACCAGAAGTGGGAGAGCAAGGTAGGTGGCGGCGGGTGGGGTGTGTGAGGAGGGGGCAAGGCTGCAACTCCTGGGGTTTGGTGGGCTTCAAGTGTTTCTTCCTTGCCTTCTGAGGCAGCTCAGAGCAGTTCGGATCGTGACTGAGGCTCAGCTGCTGTGTCAGGGTGAATGTGGGGAAAGGAGCAGCCTCAAGTGAAATCCCCAGTCTTGAAAAGCGGGAAGTCTGAAGCGCCCTCAAAGGAGAGGTTTCGAGGCTTCTAGAAGGCTGCAAAGAGCAGGTGGGCTCCCCTTGAGGGGAGCTTGGGGGGTGGAGGCCTGGGCTCTCAGACAGAGGCCTTTTCATGGTGGCAAGATCAGGTGTCGGCCAGGCCCATGACGAGGGGCTGCCCTTCTGATGCCCCTGGCGTCCATGGCCAGCCTGAAGGGTCCTCCTTGGTCCCCCACTCCCCTAGGTGCATGGGGGCCTCCTGCAGATCTTCCCAGAGGGCCGCCCGGTCGTGGCCAACATCGATCCCATCTTTGACCGGCTGCTGATCTTCTGGTCCGACCAGCGCAACCCACACCAAGTGAAGCCAGCCTACGCTACCAGGTGACGGGGGCCAGCCGGAGGGAAGGGGCTGGGCAAGAGCCACCCCGGGCCTGCAAATGAGTTGCTTCTCCTCCAGACATGCAGAGTGACAAGTTGGCAATGGAGGGGAGGAGACAGATGGAGCCCCTGCCCCGTAGAGAGGAAGGCTTTGGAGCCGGCTGCCCCCCAGGAAAGAGGCAGGGAAGTCCAGTGGCAGCACCCTCCAAGAGGCAGGAGGACTGGGATGCCAAGCCAGACCGGGGTCCCTGGGCTGGAACAGAAGACCCCTCCCCTTCCCCCAGGGAGGCTGTAGCCAAAGGCTTCTGGGCTGCTGCTGAGAAAGGCTGGGGTGGGGGGAGCAGTTCTTCTGGGTGGGGGGGCTGCCCTACTCCTCAGGTCAGTCATGTGAGGAAGATGCTAAGAAGAACCGATGTGGGGAGTATTCTTGTGCGCTACACATAGATTGCTACCCAGAGAGACTCCCCCCATTAGATCAGTCAGATCTTCCCCCATTAGATCAGCTCTCCCAACCCCTCTCCCAGTCCCAGCTGACCTGCTTTCTGCCACCTGCCCAGGTATGCCATCACAGTTTGGTATTTCGACGCCAAGGAGCGGGCCAGAGCCAAGGAGGCGCACCAGCGGGGTAAGAGGGGAGGGGGGCTCCTTTGAGCAGAGGTGCTGTGGGGATGCCCTGTAGCCTGGGTGCTAGAGTCGTCTGCCCGCAGCCCCCGGGAGGGTCTTTCCCTGGGAATGGCTAGCCCAGCTAGCTGTGGGGCAGACCCAGCTTTGGAAGCTCTATGGACTGTTGTCCAGAGGGGCTTGACTGATGGTGGCTGGCCAGGAGAGTCTGCCGGTGAGCAGTGAACAGAGGCTGCTGCCCCCTTGAGGGTCCTTCAGCTTTTGGGGGCTGCTTCACAATTGGGGTTCGCAAAGGCTGTGGCAGAGCCGGGAAAGGAGAAGGAAAAGGAGGGGAAATCAGTGGAGGGCAGCTTGGGGAAAAGGGCAGGGGGCACCTGGAGATGTGGGGTTCTGCTTGGGAGGGAGGGTTTTCCTGTGAGTAACCCCAGCCCCCCCCCCAGCTTCTGCTCAGAAGGAAGGACCCTCTTCTGGGACAGGGACTGACAGCCCCACGTGATGGATGGAAGACGTTGCTGTGGGAACCTGACTGGCAAGGCCCGTCCCTCCTTTGGCCAACTCACCTGCCTGTGGATGCTGCCACTGCTGGGCTGGGATGCCCTGATGCAGGGAGGGGTTCTCAGGGGAGAGAGGGGCCCCAAACACAAGGATGTGTGTCCCTGTGGTGTGTAGCTGTGCTCTGGCCAGTCTGTAAACGCAGCTCCACTTTGCACATGGGGTGCTGTGGGCCCCCCCAGCTGCCCCCTTCTGCTGCTGCCCGCATCACCCCTTTGCGGATGAGGAGAGAGAGAGAGAGGAGGAGGACTGCAATAAAGATACCTCATTTGGAAAGGCTCTTGGCTGATCTCTTGGGGGGGTGGGGGGCTTGACACGCGATCCAGATTAAAGTGCCCCAGCTGCATCCCCATGACTGCTGTGCACCCGTGATGCCCCATTGTTGGCCCTGCTCCCATTACAGGCTATGACAGTTACAATCACGTCAACCTGGTCTGTTTCTGGTGGGCCTGCCTTGGCAGCCCCAGGGCAAAAACCCCCTCGTGGGGTTGTGGGTTGTTCCTCTCAGCTCTCTTTCCTTTGGGGGGGAGTCAGTTTGGATTGTTGGAAATAATTCTCTGCCCTCCTGTCCTGTGAAGTCTCCAGAGGGTCCATGGGGAGAAAAGAGGCCGGGGGGGGGGTTGGAGCAGTGGTGAAATCTAAAATTTGTTACTACTGGTTCTGTGGGTGTGGCCAATTTTTTTTTAACTCTTAAAACCATTTTTTCTACAACCTCTTCGGTGGAGAGGTTGTAAAAAAATGCTTTCAAAAGGCTCTGACGATCCCAGCTGAGTTGCCTGATCATCAGAGGGTTTTTAAAAGCCTCTGCCGACCAGGCAACTCAGCTTGGATCGTCAGAGCCATTTAAAAGAAAAAAAGCCTCTGATGATCGCGCGGCTCAGCTGGGCATGTGCGGGGGCAGGGATTTTTGTTACCGGTTCTCCGAACCACCTGCCTGCATCGCTACCAGATCGGGCGATCCGGTCCCAACCGGGAGCATTTCACTCCTGGGTTGGAGTGGGATTTGGGGAGCAGCCAGAAGTGAAGTGTGCAGGCAAGGAGGTGGCCAGCAGGTGGTGCCCTTGAGCTGCCTTGGCTGGGACATGGACCTCTTGGGACCCCCGCCCCGCCCCTCCAGGGCAGGGCCAGGAGAACTGCCTCCCCCCCCCTTCCAGTCTTGGCCCTGTCCCGCATTCAGCTGCCCGTCTCCAAGACACCTGGCGAGGTGAACACTTGCAATGTGCCTGAAAAGCAGATGTGGAACTTTGGGGGTGGGTTCAGGGTGGCGGTGGGGGTGGGGTATCAGCGACCCTCTGGGCCCTTGCCAGCTTTTGGGCCAAACTGGGTGTGTGCCTGAGGACAGTTGTGGGCCATTGTCTTCTTTCCTGGCTCTGCGCCACGAGAGAAAAGCCTTTCCCCAACCTCTCCGAGATGGAAACGTCCAGAAAGGACTGAGGGGAGATGGCTGGGCCAGGCTGGGCCAAGTGTCCTCAGGGCCTCCTGCTTGAGGGGCTGGGTTGGGCCAGGGAATGCTGGGAATTGAAGTCCACACATCTCAACGTTGCCAAGCCAAGGATGAAAAGGCTGCCAATTAGACCCTCCCTAAGAGACAGTAAGTGCCCAAACAAGCTTAGTGGGGATTTGGGGCCTTTTTCTAGGGAAGCGTCTCCTAGCGAACACAGCAACAAAGGGGACTGGCAGCCGTGCCCGGCCCTCCGCCCAGCTCTTCAGGGCAGCTGGAGCATGCAGGAGACACATCAGCAAGGCTGCCTTTTTAATCTCTGACTCTGCCCAAGTTGAAACCCGGCCTCTGTGCCAGGGAGGGGGCAGCTGCTCAAGGGGCAGATCACACAGCAGAGGGGAGGGCTGCAGGCAGGGAATGCAAAGCGATCCCTGGGTAGACAAGGAACCGGGCAGCTTCCAGGGTTTTGTGCATCCACCTCCCCACCCCAAAACAGCCTTTGCTAAGAAGTCAATCCCCCAGTTATCGTGGGATGATTGGCCACAAGATGAGGGATGCAGGCCTTATCTCTTGCTCTTAAGGGATGGGGGGAGGTGGGGCAAAGGGAGAAGGAAGGCCTGGGGAGTGGGCCTCTCTCAGCCAGAAGCGGCCCCTGCTGCCCTGGGCTGTGAATGTCAGGAATCTGAAATGGCTGCTGGAGACTTTTCTCAAAATTTGCAATAGCTTTTGAACAGCCCCGCCCCTACTGCCAATGGAGTGTATAGAGAGGACCTCCCCCGCGCGAATCCAAGTCCCGAAGGAGAGAATGGCTTTTCCCTCTGCCAGGGGCCTGGAGCAGGAGCCAGTGACGGGAGCTGAGCCTTGGAGGTGGGGAGCAGGGACCAGGCAGCCCGGGACAGGTGAGCCTTCCTTCTCTCGCAAGATTTCTCCATCCTGCTGAAGGATCCATTCTCTTGGCAGAGGAGAAAGGTGTTCCCAAGAACATCCTTGGCGTTTGAGCCCTCCCTTCGCTTCCCTGGTGCTGGCTAAAGGAGAGTGTCAGGCTTTCACAATCGCTGTGAGGTCAGGGGTGGGGTCGGCAGTGGCAGAGATGCCAAGGTTGTTGGAAACCTAATCCTGTAACATTATCCTGCTGTTTTTGTATCAGCCCGATAATCCCCTGGCACCAGAGCCTCTCCCATCCCATCTCGGGACATGCTGGTGGCGGCCCTGAATCTCTCCATGTTAGAAAACAGGGCTGTGGCGCAACCACAGGGGTTCCTGGGCATGTGGGGAGAGCTCTCCATTCCCAGCGTAGAACAGTAAGGGGGCTCTGCTCTCGGCTGGGCGTCTCCCACTGAGGGGTGCAAGAGAGGCCGTTCAACAGGCACTCTGATGGGCAGCTTTGCCAAAATTGCTGCCGAAGGGGAGGTCCTTAAAGCTGTGAAGGGCTCCAAGTGGAGGGGGGCTTCCCATCCTTTTCACCTTCCTGGCACCTCCCCCACCCCACTTTCCTTCCACAGTGGCCCTGCAGGTTCCTGGCATCTCAGGCTTTTCTGCAGAAGCCTTGGGTGAAAATGCTGGGCGCTGCAGGCAGCTCAGCCTCTCTGGCATGCTTGACACGGACAAGGGGCGGGAAGCATTGCCAGCAGCCTCCGGACTATCTGCAGGGAGAACCACCCATCCTCCCCAGCTGCTCCCTGGCCAGGCCACTGGCTTGGGGGTCCCCAGGGGCCTGGCAGGTGGGAAGCGTCCAGGAGGATCCTTTCCTCTCTGCCCAGCAATTGTCCCAAGGACCGAGTTGGGTGCAGGGCACATTCTGCCCCGAGGCCCCAAGTGGAGGGGGTGGCCTGGCAACGCTTCTGCCCAGGGAGAAAGTGTTACGCAAGCAGGTGATGTGGCTATCAGAGACCGAAAGCCACTTCAGCTCCAACGCCCAGCCTGCCTTCGGAGCCGCCCTGAGGGATCACGTTCTGTCAGGAGGGGACACGCCTTCCTCTTGGTCCCTGTAACCAGGGCATAAAAGCAGGCATGGGAGGCAGGCACCTGTGCCCACTGGCTCGGTCGAAGCCTTCTCCCAGCCAGGCCAACCAGGGTTCCAACCATGGAAGCCAGCGCACCCACGGTTCTCCTCCTGATTCTCTGCCTTTCCTGCCTGCTACTGCTCCTCCTCCGAGGACAATGGGGCACCAAGGCACGCCTGCCCCCCGGACCTCGGCCCTTGCCCTTCATCGGCAACCTGCCTCACCTGGATGCCAAGAACATGATCAAGTCCCTGCTGGAGGTAAGCTCAGCCTCTGCCACAAATCGGGGACATGCATGGCAGAACCGGTGGGGGCAGCGGTGCTCTGTGGAGGACTCTCTGGTCCTTGAAGGCAGCAGTGGAAGAACAAGGCAGGCCGAGGGCCAAGGCGTCTCCTGGGCACTGGGCATTGCAGGAAAGGCACAGCCTGGTCCAAGACTTCCTCCCCTTGTGTGCCTCTAGCTCAGCAGGCAGTATGGTTCGCTCTTCACCATCCACATGGGGTCCCGGCCGGTGGTCGTGCTGTGTGGGTACCAGACGGTTAAGGAGGCCCTGGTAGACCGAGGCGAAGAGTTCAGCGGCCGCGGAGACATGCCGGTCTTGTTCCGATTCACTCAGGGCAACGGTGAGTCCAGCTGGCTGCAGAGCTTTCCTTGGGGCTGTCCAGGCAGCAGAACGGTGGGCAGGGGAGCCAGTGGGGCCATCAGCTTCCCTAAACAGGTGGCTGCCCCAGGATGGGCAAGGAGGGCAGCCGGCAGGCTCCAAGCAGACCATTGCAAGGCATGCTCTTCTGCGCGAGTGATCTTTTTTCCAGGACCGTGTGTGTGTGTGCATGTGTGTGTGTCCCCATCCCAGTCCAGGGAGGGGCAGTCTGCCCTTTCTTGCTTGTGGACATCAGGTGCTCTCCGGCTGTCCACCTGATGACCCTCCGGCTGTCCATGAGAAACGGCTTCCACTGCTGGGGCCTCTCCTGCCCATGACTCCTCTGCCCCCCCACCCCCCATCCAGGCGTCGCCTTCTCCAATGGGGAGAAGTGGAAGATCCTGAGGCGGTTTGCCATTCAGACCTTACGGGACTTCGGGATGGGCAAGCGCAGCATTGAGGAGCGAATCCAGGAGGAGGCCCAGTGCTTGGTGAAGGAGCTGGCCAAGAGGACAGGTGCGCAGGGCTGCGGGATGGGGGGGGTCACTTGGACCGGCTGAGCTGCGCCTTCACTCCCTCCACGGAGGCCTTCGCTCCAGCAACTTCTTAGAACAGTGAATTGCATGATTTTAAAAGGCTGATCGGCAAGGAGGGAGCTAGCGAACTGCTCGGGAATGCTCCGCCTGGCCCCAGGAAGGAGGGGCAGGATGGGGGGTGAATGAGCACTGATGAGGATAATGAGGTTCATGATGATAATAATGACAACAACAACAACAACAATAATAATAATAGCAAAGTTGAAGAGCAGGACAAGAGACATTTTACTTTAACAGAATAACTGAGTTGGAAGGGGCCTCACAGGTCTTCTAGTCCAATCCCTTGCTCGAGCAGGAGACCCTATTCCATTTCAGACAAGTGGCTGTCCAGTCTCTTCTTGAAAACCTCCTGTGATGGAGCTCCTACAACTTCTGGAGGCAACGAGTTCCACTGGTTAATTCTTCTCACTGTCAGGAATTTTCTCCTTAGTTCCAGGTTGCTTCTCTCCTTGAAAGTTTCCATCCGTTGCTTCTTCTCTTGCCTTCTGGTGCTTTGGAGAATAGGTTGACCCCCTCTTCTTTGGGGCAGCCCCTCAGATATTGGAAGACTGCTATCATATCTACCCTAGTTCTTCTTTTCACTAGACTACCCAATTCCTGCAACCGTTCTTTGTATGTTTTTGCCTCCAGTCCCCTAATCCTCTTTGTTGCTCTTTTCTGCAGTCTTTCCAGAGTCTCAACATCTTTTTTGTATCATGGCAACCAAAACTATATGCAATATTCCAAGTGTGCTTCACCAAGGCATTAGAGTGGTATTAACACTTCAAGTGACCTCGATTCTGTTCGTCTGCAGCCTAGGATTGCACTGGCAGCTGCCGGCCACTGCTGGCTCTTGTTTAAGTGATCGTCCACTAGGACTCCACGGTCTCCCTCTCACAAGTGCTGCTGTCGAGCCAGGTTTCGCCTAATCTGTACTTGTACTTTTGGTTTTTTCTGCCTAGGTGTAAAACCTTACTTTTCTCCACATTAAATTCCATTGTTCGAGTCTGTCAAGATCCTTCTGTATCTTATCTTAAGCCTACCTTCTGGGGTGCCGATGACTGCTCCTGCCAGTTTAGTGTCATCAGCAAATTTGACGTCCCCCTTCTGCCCCCTTGTCTAAATCTTTGATGAAGATGTTGAAGAGTCCTGGGCCTAAGACGGAGCCTTGGGGAACCCCACTGCTTACCCACCCCCATGTAGCTGCAGTTCCATTAAGCCGAGTGCGCTTGGCCAGCCAGTTATGACTCCATCTGGTGGTGAGGCTGCCTAAGCTGCATTTTTCTGCCTTCACGGAGGGTTCTGCTCTCAGAGATTCAGGCTGCCCCTTTGGGCAATTCTTGCTATCTCACTTTTGTGAAGGATACCAACATGGGGGGGGGGGGGAGCTGGCTGGCCAGCCTGCCTCTCAGCCCCTTGGGCCTTTTGCTTTTGGTGCTGCAGAGCCCTTTGACCCCACGTTCCTGCTTGGCTGCTCGGTCTCCAATGTCATCTGCTCCATCGTCTTCGGACATCGCTTTGACTATGAGGACCAGCATTTCCTGACCTTCATTGGGCTGGTCAACGACAATTTCCGCCTCTTCAGCTCTCCTTGTGCCCAGGTGAGCACCTGCTGGGGTGGGAGGGGGGAGGCCAGGCAGAGGAGGTAGACAGGCCTTGCAGGAACCAGCAGCCCCTCTTTCCTGTTGTGCCCTCCTGTGGGGTTTGTGGCCATGGCAGCTTCCCCTACCTTCTTTCTGATAAACTTTTAAAGTTTCATCTTCAAAGTATTGAAATACTTCTTCAGCCTCCGGCATCTCTTTCATGGCATCAGTCCAAAAGTGCTTTGGTTTGAAAGAGGAGTCAAGAGGCCGTCTACATTAAAATGGAAGAGCCCTCCCTCAGCAGAAGGGGAGGGATACGGCACCACCCGTCTCCCATGTACAAGAGTCCTCTGAGCAGTTCCACGAAGGCGCCACACCCATTTGCACTGATTCAGGGACCCTGAGGGCACGGATGAACTCCCAAGCGGCCTCAGCAAAACTGAAGGCGCCTCTTGGATGAGGGGAAACAACTTCAGGAAAAAACGAAGCCTGGTTGCCTTTTGCAAAAGCACCTTTGGGACGATGTCATGAAAGTGATGCAAAGGCAACGGCTCAGGTCTTGATCGGGACCTTGCTGGCCCATCTCAAAGCACATTTGAGATGAGGGGAGACCCCCACGCCCCCCTTGCTTTCTCCTCTCCACGGCCAAGGGCTGAAAGAGGGAGAGGCCCTCCTGTGTTTGCGCAGCCTCCTGAAGCAGCTGCCACAACTGCTGACGGGAAGCATGGAAGTTCCCATAGAAGGGTGGGGTTCTGTGGCTGGGAGGGGTCTTTGCATCCTTTGCCCGCTTTCCACCCCCCTCACTCCTTGGCCTGCCTCCATATCCCATCCCTGCTCCTCCTTTCTAGATGTACAACATTTTCCCCCACATCATGTATTACCTGCCTGGGCCACACAACCAGATATTTGCCAACTTTGAGAAGCTGCGGGCCCTGGTGAAGGAGATGGCTGAGGCCCACCAGGCCAGCCTGGACCCCAGCTGCCCACGTGATTTTATAGACTGCTTCCTCCTGAAGATGCAGCAGGTGAGAATGGGCTTTGTAGTCCCCTGTGGGGCCCTGTGTCGGCTTCCATGGCAGAGGAGGGGCAAATGCAGAGTGCTGGTCACTGTCACAGTGCAATTTGAGGAAGGGGAGAGACAGCGCCGGGTTCCTCTCCACAAAATCTCCCCAGCTGCTGCTGCTGCCCAAAGGCTAAACCTCCCGCTGGCCACAAAGGCCAGGGAGACCCTGGTTTGCCTCTGGAGGGGAGGGGGAGGGGGAGGGGGAGGGAAAGAGGAGCCCCTCCTTTCTCTCACCTCGGCTTCCTGAGCCACCCCTGCCCTCCCCCACCCCTGCCAGCGGGGTAGGGAAGAGCAATGGCTGATGGGAACTTAGTGGCCAGATGTGGCTCCCTGGCAGCCCAGATGCAAGCCTCCCATCCAGGGGATTGGCTCTTAAAGTCGCAGGATCTGAAAATTCGGGGTGTGCAGGAAAAATCTCCCTGCCTCCCGGCAAGGCAACCCCATGGTCACACCTTCTGCATGAAGCCCTTCCCTGCAGGAGGATTGCCTGCCCTGGCAAGGGGAGGCAGCAGCCCTTGTGGCCACACAGGCTCACTCCGGGCATCCCTGTGCCTGCAGGAGAAGGGAGACCCCTGCAGCTTCTTCCACACCGACACTTTGATCATGACCACCCACAACCTCTTCTTCGCGGGCACCGAGACCATCAGCACCACCCTCCGCTACGCCATCCTCATCCTCATGAAGTTTCCAGAAGTTGCTGGTGAGCCTGAGAGCCCCACACCCACGGCCAGAGAGGCAATTGCCATTTGTGGCATCCGAGCGCCCGAGGCTGGCAAAGGTGGCACCTCTCCGGCTTTGCCCAGCAGGCACCTATCAGGAACACAGGGCAGAGGAGGGAGGTTGGTGGGAACCCCGCTAGACAGAGCTTCTCCCTGGGCACTGTGGAGATGGAGGGAGGGGTCAGGGCCTCTCAGCCCTCAAAGCAGCGGGGTGGTGGTGTCTCATGCCCGTCCCCACCCATCCCTCTGTCTCCAGCCAAGGTGCAGGAGGAGATCACAAAGGTCATTGGTTCAGAGCGCCTCCCCTCCGTTGCTGACCGGGCAAGGATGCCCTACACGGATGCAGTCATCCACGAGGTCCAGAGGTTCGCTGACATCATCCCCATGGGCATCCCCCACGCCCTGACCAAGGACACCCATTTCCGGGGCTTCTTCTTTCCGGAGGTACTTGAGGGTGACAGAGAGCATTCCATGGGGTCTTGGGTGGAGGCGGCTTTATTCAGGCCTGGTTCACCCTTTATAGCTCCTGCTCAACCTGGCTGTGGTTCTCCCCTTGTTTAATACTCATTTAAATACGTATCTGTAGCTTTGATTGTAAGTCCTCCATTCCTGCCAGGGAACTGCCCATCCCCCGAGTTGTGTCTCAGGATAGAAAGAGGCAAAGATCTCTAGTGCTGGGCAGTTTCTCACTTTAACCATTTTCACAACAGGTGTGCAAAATTTAGTATTCATTTTCACACATATTTCCCCTAGGTTGAGCCCCCCATCCTGGCCTTGGCCTTGTGCCTAATACATTTTGGCCAGTCTTTGCCTGAATATATGTGCATTTTCGAGGATGTGCATTCAGCTGCAAACTCTGCTGTAACATCGGCTGGGTGCCCTTTCAACGGGTCCACGCCCTTTTCTTCTACAACCTGCTGCCAAGCACGACTGCAGAAACATGAAGCCACAAGCCAAGTGGGGACCTTCCCTCGCCTTCTTCTCGGTTGCAGAGGAGGAATAAAGAGAAGGCAGGGAGGCCTTTCATAGCGAGGGGTGGATAAATAGAAAGATGCCGGAGTCGGAAGGCCCCCTAAAAGCACCGAGACGTTTCCAGCTCCGCTCATTTGCTTCCCTTCCTCCCTTCCCAACAGGGCACCAACGTCCTGCCTTTCTTCCACTCCGTGCACCAAGATCCCGGCCAGTTCACCAACCCAGAAACGTTTGACCCCGGGCACTTCCTGGACGAGGAGGGGGCCTTCCGCCGCTCCAACGCCTTCATGCCCTTCTCGGCTGGTGAGCGAGGCCGGGGGGGCCTGGCAGACGCCAGTGTGGAGCCCCCCTTCCCGACTGTGCCCGGGGCCGGCGAGGGCGTGTGGGGCGGGATGCTTTGGCCCCTTTCCCCGGAGTGAGCGCTCGTCTCACCCCCCCTCCGGCCCTGCAGGGAAGCGGCTGTGCCTGGGCGAGGCCTTGGCGCGCATGGAGCTGTTCCTCTTCCTGACCGCCCTCCTGCAGCGCTTCTCCTTCCAGCCCAGCTGCCCCCGCGACCAGCTCGACCTCTCGCCCCTCACCAGCGGCATCGGGAACGTGCCTCGGCCCTACACCTGCCGCCCGCTCGCCCGCTGATGCCGCCGCCGGGGGAAGCGCGCGCGGGGGGGGAGCTCAGGCCGCCAGCCTGCCCTCCGGAGCGGAGCTGCAGGAGAGCCGCTCTGCTCTCTCGGCGGGGATGCTGGGGCTTTCCTGGGCGCGCAGCTTGCTGGGCTCCGCTTCATGGCTTGACTCCAACTGGCGAGGCGGGAACTGGGCGGCCAGCGGCAGGAGCGCGCTGCCTCGGCTTCTCTGGGCGGGCCCAAATTGCATTCGCAGGGCCGGCCTGCCCGCTGCCGCCGCTGGAGCGAAAGTGCCGGCTCTCCAGCCCTGAATCCGATCCGAGGCATCGAGTTTCAGGACTGCGGAATCGGAGACCTGCCAGCCCGAAAGGCCGTTTCGCGCCTTGCGCTTCCATCCGCGGGAGCTTTGGCCGGGGCTTCTCTTGCACCTGAGACGATTTCAAGAGGCCCCAAATGCGCGAACAGCAGGAAAAGAACCGCCAGAGTAAACACCTACCGTAAATCCTGTAATAAGAGGCCGGAATGCCTGATCCAGACTCGCCCAACCCTCCGGCTAGTACGGCCTTTGGGAGCCCTTTGTGCCTGTTACGAGATGGCGTTTTTCAGGCCCCGTGGGAAAGGCTGAAAAGTGATAACTTCGCAGAGGGAGGGATAACAAGAAATAAGTAACGTTCTTATGCAAACATTGAATTGCACAGGACCAAATGTTTTCAAACACAGACAGTTTTCAGAACCTCTGGAAGACGCTTCCACAGTGGGAAACCCCCCCTACCCCGCCCCCCCTTGGGTTCTGTCCTTGACTT
>JANHZT010638903.1:0-12633 GCA_032468215.1 Stegonotus admiraltiensis | reverse complement strand
AGTCAGCTTATTGCCCCCACCAACCGGGTCCTCATTTTACCTACCTTAGAAAGGATGGAAGGCTGAGTCAACCTTGACTCAGGGATGAGGAATGAGGAATGTCCCCCATAACCAGGGGTGAAATGCTCCCGGTTTGGACTGGATCGCCCGATCCAGTAGCGATGGAGGCGGGTGGTTTGGAGAACCGGTAGCAAAAATCCCTGCCCCCTCCTCCCATTGCCCAGCTGAGCCGTGCGATCATCAGAGGCTCTTTTTTTATTTTTAAAAGCATTTTTTCTACAACCTCTTAGACTGAAAAAATGCTTTTAAAAGTATAAAAAACCGTGTCTGATACTCGCGTGGCTCAGCTGGGATTGTTAGAGGTTTTTAAAAGCATTTTTTCTACAACCTCTTCAACCAAAGAGGTTGTAGGAAAAAATGTTTTAAAAGAAAAAAAAGCCTTTGATGATCAGGAAATTCAGCTGGGATTGTCAGAGGCTTTTAAAAGGAAAAAAAGCCTCTGACAATCAGGCAACTCAGCTGGGATTGTCAGAGGCTTTTAAAAGCATTTTTTTTACAACCTCTTCAGCCGAAAAGTCTGAAAAGGTTGTAGAAAAAATGGCTTTAAAAGTAAAAAAAAAAAGTTGGCCATGCCCTCCGTCACATTACCCCCAACAAGCCACGCCCACAGAACCGGTAGTAACAAATTATACATTTCACCACTGGTAATGACCATTTACGTTATCCCTACACCAACACAGTAGACCAGGGATATTACACTTGTTTCATTTTATACGAGGTTGTGTTACAGTTAAGAGTTAGAATCTTATTACCTGAGATTCATTCCATCCTGACTTTTTTGCCATTTTTAAAGTCTTTTGTAAGACATGAATGTTCCTTTGGTCATGGAGCTTGTAGTTGGATGAGTACAGTAGTTGCACTTGATCAACCTAACCAATATGATAGGATAAAATGAGAGAGGAATAATCATGTATATTACTCCTAACTCCCTTGAAGAAAATATGACAGCAATATAAGATATGAATAAGATAAATCAGAAATTTGAGAAAATGTATGCATTTTAAGCAGTTGAATACAATTTGAAAATCAGAGAAATCAGGATTCCAGAATAAAGCTTAAGTTTTCAAAAGCATTGATTCTGTTTATTGGAAGTCAGCTATAAAATGCACAATTGACAATCAAATGACCACAGGATATTGTGACAGCTGCAAATGCCAGGCAGTTGTGAAGCACCCAAATGATAATCACATAACTGTGGGGACACTACAATGGTTATAAATGCAAGGACTGGTCACAAAGATACCTTTTCAGAACATTGTAAGTTTGAATTATTTCTAAATAGGATAGTTGTTAAGTGAGGTCTATCTGTTTATGAATTGCCCCACCAATTATGTCTTTTACAAAATTTGGATTCTTCACATGGGACCATCCTTCAAAGTTTAGATCAGCATGGCACAATATTATAGGCAAAATACTGGAGATTACAAAATAGTCATAAACATGGGGAAAATCACTTGGAGACAAAACCAGCAAAGATTTGTTTGCTAAAGTAGGATTTAGTACAATATATAGCAGAGCCACAAATTTATTCTTGTTGAAATTTATTCATGTCACTAAATAATATTAAACATACAAAGGTAGCTTACTTCTTATATGAAGAGGTTAAAGTTTGAACTTTCCAAAATAGTTCATCATTAAAATATATGTAACGAACAAAGGATGTTGTCTAGAGAATCTGCCAATCCCTAACTACCAATGCTAAAATAAATTTATTAGTTTATGAGGTAGTATTACCAGCTAAAGGAGAAGGGGGAGTGAAAGGCATTGCAGCACAAAGTTGCAGATGGAAGAGGTCAGACTACTGGTGGAAATAGTAGGGAGTTAAACTAGAAAGACTTCCACATTCCTTCTCAGGTTTAGGATTCTATAAGGGCAAACTACTTCTGAAAAACATTGCCAAAAAAACTACAGGGACTTGTCCAGGCAGTTGCTAGGAATCAAGACTGATTCAAAGATTTTTTTAAAAAGTAAATTATAGAACATCCATGGTACTGTTCCACTCCTATGATTCTATGACTTGCTTGAAAATGAAGCAACAAATCAAGCCTCTATATATGGTGTTACTGATTGTAATTTTAGGTTATCTCAAGAGGCAAACCTTAATATACAGTGAGTGCTACAAAGAAGTGGTTGCCACATCCTCTCTCTCATGGCAAATTAAGTATCATTAAATCTTTAGAATTTCACATAAATGCAAAAAAGCAGAAGCTAGGGCAAAATACATTTTTTTCTATGAGATAAGATGTAATAGTTCACATTTTTAAAGCTATCCTGAACTTATAATTGTGGTTGAACATAGATTGGATTCCCAGGAGGAAGGGCCTGCATTCCAGAGGTCCAAGAGACAGTAAAAACACATACACACACATCTGTAATACAAACAATTACAAAGTAGTCTTTATAACTACAATTGAACCCAAAATTCTGGTTGTTGTGATCATTAAGCAAGATGCCCACATGATTTCTTTGATAACCAGTCTTGCCTCTCCCTGTTGCAGTCATTAAGAAACTTTGTGGGTCATTAATCAGGGGAACTCAGAGGATGGAGAGGCCCTGGGAGGCATGGCCTAGGCCCTGGCCCAGCACTGGGCTTTTCATAACTGATGCACCTCTTGCACAGCTTCATACCCTGCTAGATATCTTATCCTTGAGCTTCCTGTTCACCCCATCATGCCTTGTTACACATACCTCTTCCAAAGGTAAATTTTTCAAGAGTGCCAACAAATGTAATATGTGGCCCTCCTGCAGAAGCCATTTGGTGTCATTCTGGAGGCAAAGGCCATTTGCACTCAGAAAGACATGATTTTCCAAATTATGGTGGCCACCTCCAGAATGGAATGAAGTGGCCTCTCTAAAAGCCATGTTCTGTATCAGCTGGGTGCTCTTTCAGAAAGGTTATAGCTGGAAATGGCCTTTCCAAAAGAGAATTAACTGATGTGCCTCATAATTTTCCTATACAGAAATCACCTTGTGCCATCCCAGAAGCAGGCACTACTTTGGAACCAGGGACAATTATTAGATAGTAAGAACTGGGCCACTTCCAAACTGGTGTTTGCTTCCAGGATGGCATGGGGAGGCTTTTGTACAGAAAAGGTCATATGATGCAGCTGATTCTCTTTTGGAAAGGCAATTTTTGGAAGTGGAGCAAAGTAGGCCCAAATGTGTGGGACCCAACAGGGCAGGAAGAAGGCCCAAGGCCCTTGGGGACCTAGCCAAGCAGGAAGTTGACCCAAGTGACCCAATAGGCTGGATAAGAAGAAACACAGGCAGGTGGGGGTTGTTGAAGCATCCTGGTAGACAGTTGTAAGGGCAGGTGGATCACCCAGCAACCGAATTGTTATCACATGACTGCAGAGGCATTGCAAGGACTGGAACTTTGCAGATTGTTAAATCTCTTCATTCAGCACTGACATACTTTTGAATGGATACTGAACCATTTGAATATAAATCAAGGATTACCTCTACAACAAAGGAATATAGAACAAGATTGTTTTAATTTATTTACAAATTGAATATTATGCCTATTGTATCCCTCTGGATGGCTTCTCTGAATGCAGTATAATAGGTATAATTGGCAAAATCCATTTGGAAGAACAAAGATAAGCAAAGGAAAAAGGCATTCTTCCCAAACTCCTAAAGCCTGACAAAATGTCTGGATTTCAGAAGGTAGAGTATTCTAGAACAGAGTTCCCCAATCTTTCCAGCACTGCAGCCCAGAGGGGGAGGGGTTGGTTCCGCACAAGTAATGGGCAAGCACAGTTCCATTTCTGCAAGCAGCAGACATACGCACCTCCCACTCATGCAAATGGAGTGGACACACACGCTTGCCTGCTGCTCACACAAGTGAGGATGTTCATATGCACATGCTCGCCCACCACTTCCGTGGCCCAGTTCTGATAGGCTCAAGGTCCAGTAGCCCCGAGGGTTGTTCTAAAATAAAAACTGCAAGCCTGTTTCCAAGCCACTGGACCACTAACACCTTGAAGGAGAAGAATTGACTTAAGCACCTGCACATGTCCCATTTTTGGTCAGATAGTGTGGTGTAGTGGTTAAAGTAAAATCTAGGAAGATCCAGATTCAAATATGCTCTCAGCCACCGATTAAATACTTACAGTCTGACTTTTCAATATTGTAAGAAAAAAAACAAGAAGAAACCAATGAGCATCATCCTATATTCCTGCACAAACCTACAATTTAAATTAACAAAAAACAATTTCTTGTAGATACTGCAAAATATGTAGGAAACAGGCTTATCTCTTCCACTGCTACAATAGTGTGTGGGCTTATGTTTCAATTGTCAGAAGAAACATTTTCATGCCTGGCATTAAACAGATCTTGATGACCATTTACTGTAATTTCTTTTTTCAGAAAAAATTTGGAGACATTTCAATAT
Organism: Stegonotus admiraltiensis; assembly: GCA_032468215.1. NCBI lineage: Eukaryota > Metazoa > Chordata > Lepidosauria > Squamata > Colubridae > Stegonotus > Stegonotus admiraltiensis. The sequence continues at coordinate 8,180 of JANHZT010638903.1, read as the reverse complement.
AACCAATGTATTTGTTTTAAGTGTGTTCTATGCTGTCTTTATAGGGTTTAACCCAAAATACAGTTTATGTTTTGTTTAAATAAACAAACGTGGGATGTGGCTATGAAATTATAAAGTTTAGCCAAAAGAAAGAAGAGAAAAAGCAGTGGTAGGAATAGGAATTCCTACTGCTGACATATAAATTGTACTCAGAATGGCTACCGGTAATCAGAAGTGCGCGATTTTCAGGAGCTTCCGGTTGAACGTCGTGGTGATACAGATGCAGGGAACAGGTCTCCGTGTTCCCTGTGCTGACTTCTCCATGTTTGTGGGTTCCAAGAGGAGCCAAAGCTTCCTATAGGGGTGATGAAGCAACGGGTGGGGGGGGCACCCTGAGAAGTCGAGGAGAGTCGCAGCTCTCCTGTCGTCCCCGGGGTTTCTTCTTCTCAGCCACAGCAAGAAGAAGAAGAAGCCTAAAGATGGCTACCACAAAGCTGGGACAGCTGATAAACATCTTAGAATGGTGCTGGAGCAAAGTAGGTGAACAATGAGTGGAACTGAGGTAGAGGATTTTTTTCACTTTAAATTTAACCCCAAGGAACAATTTAGAATGATCTGCTCAGAATCATCTGTCAAAGCGGCATCTAGGCATTCTGAGAAACCACCAGAGCAGAAATGAAAGGTGCAGGACTGCAAATAATAAACTTTGAAATTTTGAAATATGCAGAAAATTGCACTCCTAAACTGGGAAGGCATGGTACTGGGAAGGCATTTTAAAATGCTGGAATCATTTATTTACAAAACTTATTCTGCTTTTATCATTCTTCTATAACTATAAGAACACTGGAAATATGGTGATATTGAAATTTAAGCTGAGAGTGCCACCTGGTGACAAAAGGGAAAATTAGAAGTCTGGAAATAAGTCTATATTACAAGTCTGGAAAAATCTATATGAAGGTTTGTGAAAATTTCTACTGGATTACTTTTAACTACCCTATGACTACTGGATTACTGGAGACCAAAGTATAAAAATAAGCAAGTTTTTTAACTAAAGGGTCCTCTGAATGTTATACTAGAAGATTATACTAATAAAGGAGATGCAAAGTGGCTTTTGTTAACCTCTGGGATTATCTAAATGAAATTGATTGTCATCCTATGGGATATAAAGAACTGGGACTAGTGTACTTTTGAAGGGCAACTCAAGGACTGAATAAATAGCATTTTGGACTGTTGGACAAAAATTGAATTTAAAAATAAAATAAAATAAGGTGCATTTTAAGGAAGAAATTAGTGAAACTTCGAAGGAAGTGGCATTACTTTTTCAAAATACAAAATACAACATGGAGAAAGAATTTAAGGAGATCACAGAAAAAATGGAAAAAGCCATACGAGGGATGATGAGTAAGGATCAAGATGCCCAGGAAAGGGAGGAGTCAACAAAAGAAATGAAGGAAGAAAAAGACAACTAGCCCATAACATTTGGCAGTGGAAGAGGGTAGAGGTGGGATAAATATCCAGATTGAATAGTCAAGAAGCAGTTACAGATAGAGATAATAGAATTAAAGATCCTAGAGAGGAAGGTAGGAGGCAAATTAAAAAAAAGCATAGCAACTGAAGTATTGAAGTGGGCAAGAGACAATGGATAAATGATTTCTTTGACTTTGTTGTAGTTCTGATTTGTGTTTCTTTTTCTCTCTTTTTTTCTTTTCTTTGTTTCAGGTAGGTGACACAAATAGGGTAGGTAGGATAGAAAGAAAATGTTTTTTCAGTTAAAGGTGATATGATTAAAAGTTAGAATAAATGATAGAAATAAGAGAAGGGGGCATTGGTTTTACCTGATACGCTCCTTCTCGTTGGGTGGAGATAGCATCCAGAAATGGGTTATCTCTCAGCGTCTCTGGAACCATCTGTCCAAAGCCGAGTAAAGCCGAGCTTGACGCTTGATATTAACTCCTGCTAGCTGATTGGACTGAGTATGCCATAGTTGTGGTGACACGCCTCCTCTGCTTGTGTCTCCCAGCTTTTTTGCAAAGGTGTAGTGGCAGACTGACGTGCTGTTCATGTATCAGTGCCCACTCTCAGACCCAGGACCAGACAGTCTCCAGGGCAGGGCTGGATGCTATCTCCACCCAATGAGAAGGAGCATATCAGGTAAGACCAACACCCCTTCTCCATTGTGGTGGAGATAGCATTCAGAAGTGGGACATACCAAAGCTGGCTTGTCCTACGGGTGGGCCGCAGTCTGGTCCAAAGTCCCCTGATCAGAGTGGACCCTCTGGAGGACTCGCCTGCCAAAGGCTGCTTCGGATGAAGCGAAGATGTCCAGCTTATAATTTCTTATGAAAGGGGATTGAGAGGACCATGTCGTTGCCAACAGACCTCCTCTATAGATGCCTGTGTCGCCCAAGCCACAGTCGTGGCCATGCTCCTCGTGAACTGGGCAGTTACTTGCTGAGGCAATGGAAGGGCCTAGAGTTCATATGCCTTAGCAATGCATGCCCTAATCCACCATCCCACAGTTGAAGGGCGTGTTATCCAGCGTGGCAGGCTGGAATGAGACAAACAGGGATGATTCTGTTCTCCCTAGGGATGAAGTCCTTTTAACATATACGCAGAGGGCCCTCCTAACGTCCAAGGTGTGCCACCTCTTCTCCAGGGTGTGGGCCACATCAGGACAGAAGTTAGGCAATATCAGTTCCTGTGCCCTGTGGAACCAGGTGTTTACCTTGGGAACAAAGGAGGGGTTCAACTACAAAACTAGCCTATCTGGGTGGAACACACACAGGTCCTTCCTCACAGAGAGAGCCGCCAATTCAGACACCCGTCTGGCCAATGTAATGGCCACCAGAAAGGCAACCTTACATGTAAGGAAGTGCAGACTGGCCGATCTCAATGGCTCGAAGGGGCCCCTGGTCAGAGAGTTCAACACCTTGGACAGGTACCAGGTAGGGTATCTGTGCACCACTGGGGGATTCAAGTAGGTTGCACCCCTGATGAACCTGCGGACCATGGGATGCTGGGCTAGAGACTCCAGTGTTCCGCATGCCAGTACTGAGGACAGGGCCGCCACCTGCCTCCAGATGGTATTGGGGGTAGTCCGTTATCTAGTACTTCCTGGAGAAACTCCAGAATCTGGGCTATTGAAACATTTGTGGGTATCAAGCCTGCTCTGGCACACCAGCCTTCCAAGTGGCATTGTAGATGCGGTTGGTGGAGGGCCTCCTAGAGGCCTGTATTGTCTGAATGACCCTGGAGGAAAAATTGTCCCCTCTCAGAATGCTCTGCTTAAGTGCCAGGCGATCAATTGGAGCCTGTGGTTCTGGATGGACCAAGGTCCCCTGGTTGAGGGAGACCTTGTTCTGAGGGATCCTCCACGGCCGAGCTACCAACAGGTTGATCAGGTCTGCAAACCATGGTCTTCTGGGCCAGTGGGGGGCCAAGAGTGAAATCTCCACTTCCTCCGCCAGCACCTTCCTGATCATGCTTGGAATAAGGGGAAGGGGAGGGAAGGCGTACAGAAGCCCTGGAGGCCACAGACTGTGGAGTGCATCTACCCTTTTTGTCCTGGTGCCGCAAACCTGGCGTGAAACCTGGGTAGCTGGCTGTTGTCTGGGGTGGCAAATAGGTCCATAACCGGGATGCCCAATCGGTCTGTCATTTTCCGGAATAGGGACGGATGCAGGCACCACTCAGCATGGTCGATTGAGGCTCTGCTGAGCCAGTCCGCCTGCACATTCGCCACGCATGAAATATGCTCTGCCCTGATGGACAAAAGATGAGTCTCCATCCAGAGGCCAGCTGCTCAACCTCCCGCATGAGGGACCTAGAATGGGTCCGTCCCCCCCCCCACAATTGATGTGAGCCTGGGCAGCTACTTTGTCCATCAAGACCAGAATATGTCTGCCCAAAACCATCTCCTCGAACCTCCTGAGGGCCAAGTAGACTGCCTTGAGTTCTAGCCAGTTTATGTTGTGACTCCGATTCACCTGGGTCCATTGTCTCTGAGTCATCAGGGACTGGAGATGATCCCCCCCCCACACCAAAGAGGCTGGCATCTGTTGTGACTGTCAGTTGCTCAGGCTCCTTGAACTGGCAGCCCTTGGTGATGGCCTAGATCATCCACCACTTGAAGGACTGAATAATATCCGGCAGGACATGTACCCTGATTGGTGAGTTGCTCCTGCTGGACCTCTGGTAAGGCAGGAGGAACCATTGTAGATCTCTGGCGTGCAGTCATGCCCATGGGATGATGGAAATACAAGACACTATCTTGCCCAGGAGCTGTGAGAGAAGGACCAGGGGAACTGTACGCTCTCTCTTTATGCAATCTGCCAAGTCCTGTAGGCTGAACTGTCGCTCCTGGAAGAGATAGACCTTGCACGGTACAGTGTCTATGACTGCTCCTATGTGGAGCAGACGATTCCTTGGTGTCAGGTGGCTCTTGCTACATTTATTGAAAACCTGTGGTCCTGGAGTACCTGGATTGTGGTTTGTAGATCCTCCTTCGCCCGAGGAGGATTGAATTAGGATATCATCCAGGTAACACTGGACCTGTATGGGCAGAATCTGGAGATGTGCCGCCAATGCTGCAAGTAGCTTGGTAAACACCCTGGGGGCAGATGACAGGTTGAATGGCAGAGCCCTGTATTGGTAATGTCTTCCTGCATGATAAAAGCAAAGAAACTGCCGATGTGACAGCAAAATGGGCATATGCAGGTACGCTTCCATCAGGTCTATGGACATGAGAAAGTCACCCTCTCTGACACTCTCCAGGATGGACTGCATCTTGAACTGTTGGTAAATAATGTGGCAGTTCAGGCTTTTTAGGTCTAGAATTGCCCTCCGCCCCTCCGAGGTCTTTGGCATCACAAACAAGATGGTGATCCTCTGGAACTGGTTGGATCGCCTGAATATCCAACAGATGTTTTATTGCGGTTTCCATGAGGAGTCACTTCATACTGTTGTTTGACATGGGACAATGAATGAAAAACCTCAAGGGTGTGGAGAGGAACTCTAGAGAAGCCCGACCTTACTGTCTCCAGGACCCAGGCATCCATGGTGATGTCCTCCAAATGGCTGGCAAAAAAAGCCAGGCAGCCCCTAATGGGAGGGTTGGCTGTGTAGTCACTTTGAGCATCGAAAGGAGTGACCTTCCCCGCCATGAAATAACCCTTTTCAGGGAGAACTGCTGCTTGTTCCTACCTGTCCTGTCCTGATGTTCCTGCCTCAGAAAGTACTGCTGCTGGGAACACGAAAACCCAAATCTGGTGTCCAGCCCCCAAAAAGGATGAGCAGCAAAAATAAGACAGCGGGCGGGAATCCGCTCGCCAGGATAGGGATGGCAGGATCTTATGTTTGTCTCTGGACTCAATTAGGATAGGGTCCAAGGAGTCTCCAAACAACCTGTCCCCTGTGAATGGGGTGGAAGCTATCTCCACTTATGCCTGGTGTCAGCCTGCCACTGGCAGAGCCACAGGAGGCACCAGGTTGCCACTGACAAGGTGATGGTCTTAGATGCAAACCTCGCCACGTTAAGCACGGCATCTGCGGAAAATTCAACCACTGCCATCGATTTGTTTATGTCTTGATGGGATCTTGTGTCCCCTGTGGGGATTCTCTCCTGCAGCTGTCGCAGCCAGAGCAGGGAGGCCTTGTTGAAAAAAGAGGCAGCTATGGATGCTTTGGCAGCCCAGGCGGCCCCCTGATGGGCATTTTTTAGCAATTACTCTGCCCTTTTATCCTCAGCTCAGAGGGTGTCCTCTGGAGTACCTGACATGGCAGAAGGCGCTGCTAATGCTGCTACCGGGGCATCCACCACTGGCACTGGAAGCCTCTTGGTAAGGTCAGGACCCATGTTGTAAAACCTCTTATCCAGAATGCTGGGATTTGCCCATCCCTGGAGAGGCCCATTGCCTCTGTACCACATCAAGAAACAGCCTAGGCGCAGGAATCACTTCTGTCTCTGTGACTGGTTCTGAGAAAAGCGAATCCATAGGATTGTCTGATCCTGAGGCCGGATCTTGGGCAGTAGGATTCGTTCCCAGGTGTGCAGTATTCTTTGCCTTATAAAGCTGAGACTTGAATAATGACAGGTGAAAGAGGCCAGCAAAGGTTGGTTGTTCTGACCGTAGGCCCTCGTCCTCAGATAGTTCTACATCATTTTGAACCTCTTCCTCCGAGATTGAGGAATAACTCCGCTTGGAAGGTGTTGGGAGTATGTCCCCTGGGGGAGCTAACAAATCCCCTGAAACATGGGTCACCTGTTGATGACCAGTATGCATGGGAAATTCCGACTGTACCAAAGCAGCTCTTTGGCTTTGCATTAAGCCGGCTGCTATTCCCTGCTTAATTACCTCAGAGATTAAAGCATGCATATTGGTTGGAATTTGAGGCTCTTGCCTGCCCCCTGGATGAAGCCCAGCTGCTGTGGGGGTGAAAGTTGCCTCTCTGGAAGGAATTCTCCACCTCATAGGCTGCTCCCAAGAAGCCACCGTGTGGAATGGATCTGACCATACCTGAGAAAACAGCCTGTCAAATGGTTCAGGATGTGTTTCCAACGGCTGTGAGGCAAAAGGGCAGGAACTGACACTTCCCTACAGCTCAGCTTCCTTTTGGCATTTAGCAATTTGGCTGTCTAGAGCCTTTTGGCGCTGCCTCACATCTCGTTCCTCGGCCTTATTCAAAGTGCCCGGTGCCTGTTTAGTGCCTGAGGTTGCTCTCCTAGCCTCTGATGTCAGCACTGCTACAGATCAACTAGGCCTGGAGCCTGAGAAGAAAGGGCTGGGCTGGGTGCAGGAACTGCGGTTTCCCTGCTAGAAGTGACTGCCACATCCACCATTTGTTAAGTTCTGTGGAACAGACTCACCCTGGATGGGGCACAGCTGTGGTGAGCGCATCAAATATCCAGTGCTAATGAGTGTGCATGAGAACCAAGCAGGGACTCTGTATGCCTCAGCGAACTGTTGGAGGTTAAGGTGCTTCGGGTCCTAGCCAAGGTGTTCCGGTACATGGGGAGCCCTTCGAATGTCCCTAGGCTCACCTCAAACATTGCGCGTTCCCTCTGCTTATTGTGTGGTTGAGCTAGGAATCACTAGGAGCGCAAATATCCTCCCTTTCCAAGGGGTGGTGGCATTTGAGCAAGCTTGTTCACGCTTACCCCTGTCAGAATTGCCTCCTGGCAATCTGACCACTGATCTATGGCCTTCAGCGGGCTTGAGATAAAAGCTCATCATGCTGGGAAAAGACCAGTGGCTCCACTGGTTGAGACTGGAAGCCAGCCAGAATGCCTGTCTCCAACCAGTCTCTGTGGTAAGGATGAATCCAGGAATCTAAAGATCAACTCTAAATACATCAGTTCTTAGCTGAGACTGAGTCAAAAAGCTGGGAGACACAAGCAGAGGAGGCGTGTCATCACAAGTTTGGCAGATTCAGTCCAATCAGCTAGCAGAAGGAGTTAACCCATTCCTGGATGCTAATTCCACCACAATGGAGAAAGGGGAATGTTAGTGTAGACACTTATATCTAGCTAGCTAGCTAGCTAGCTATCTAAAAGGCTGTATGTATGTATGTATGTATGTATGTATGTATGTTCGTTCCAGCATAACTCTGGAACGCCTCAAGCAATTTCAGCCAAACTTGGTACACAGATGACTTACTCTCTGGAAATAAATACTGTGGGGTATTTGTAAGACACTCCTAGGGTGAGTGTTCTGTTAAGATACAGCCTGTTGTACTTAAAATGGCTCCTACTGTACTGCCTTAAAATGGATACTACTGTACAACACAGTGGAGTTGCCATGGTAATGGCGCACCCTCCCGGCCCCACCACAGCCAGCCAGGGGCCACGAGAGGAGAAGGAGCGGGAGGAGGAGGCCACCAGAGCCTTAGTGCAGGAGCGAAGCGGCTCTATACTTGCTTTTGTGTCACATTTGTGCTCAAGGAAGCCTTTGCCTCCTGCCAGTTCAGGCTGGAGCTTGCGTCCATGGCACTCAGCTGAAGAGCTGCGGGGGGGACGGAGGACACAGCAAGGTGATGGCCAGAGCCTTAGTGCAGAAGCGAAGTGACCCTGTACCTGGTTTTGTGCCACATTTGCACTCAAGGCCATATAAGCTGCGTCTTGTGGCTAGGGGCAAGTGGGGGGAAAGAGACAAAGAGAGAGATACAGAGAGGGGAGGAGAGGGAGAGAGAGGGAGAGAGAGTTA
>JANHZT010638887.1:0-12635 GCA_032468215.1 Stegonotus admiraltiensis | reverse complement strand
AGATTGATGATAGAGATGGATAGATGATAGAAGTAGAAAGATAGATGATAGATAGATAGATAGATAGATAGATAGATAGATAGATAGGTGGGTGGTATTCAGCTGGTTCGTACCAGTTTGCACGAACCGGTAGTGGAGATCGCAGGTGGACCCTCCAACCCGCCCCGGCTCTATGACGTCCTATTTAGGCATGTTTTCGAGGGTGGGCACATGCGCGGAAGGCGCCCAAGCGAGCAAAATGCACGCACGGAAGGCTCAAGCATGCGCAAAGCCAGCATGCGCATGTGTGGTGAGCCAGTGGTAAGAATATTGGAAACCATGAATGGATGGATGGATGGATGGAGAGGGAGGGAGGGAGAGAGAGAGAAACAGAGAGACAGAAAGAACCAGAGATAGATAAAGAGAGAGAGGGAGACAGAGAACAAGAGATCAGCTGCCTGATCTCATAAAAGCTAAGCAGGGTCAGGCCAACTTAATACTTGGATGGGAGATGACCAAAAATCCTGAGACAGAACAGGCCATGAAGCTGAACAGAATACCTCCAGAAGAATACTATGTCAAGCCACTTTCACATTGCTTCCAAGGAAACATGAATGTATTGATTTAACCACTACCTAAAATTCTTTACCTTTTATCTGAAAGTAAATTTGTCTTGATCCAATGAGGATAATTCTTGGAAAAACCAAACATTCCTCCAGTCCATAAGTTGCTGAAAATCATGTGCTACAGTATCTCCATTCCTGGTCTCTATTCTGTCTCGATATCCAGGCTGATGAATAGTTCTATTCACAAAGTTTCAGTGAGGGACAACTTAAAGAAAGCAATTGGTGAGAGTCATAGTTTTGTTTTCCCTTCCATGGGGCATTACCTGCCAGTGGTGAAATCTGTCAGGGCTGCCTCCGATCAATTCTTAGGAAAGAAAACCCTTGACTCCATGGATTCAGATAAAACGTAGTTTTACTAAGAACGAACTGAATTCAGCAAAAGTCAGGCAAGGTCAGAAGAAAACGCAAGCGAAAAAGACAAACTGAAAATAATCTCAGAGCCCGCCCACCCAGTAGTCATTGGACTCTCTCTGTCCAATCATTAGCCAGGAAGGTGTTTTGAGAAAGTCTCTGGTCCAGGTGCTTCACGCCTCCCTCATACATGCCATTCCCAGGACGGCTGGCCTTGATGATGTTAAACTGAGTCCTTCGGGAGAAGGGCGGTATATAAATTTAATAATTTAATAAACCTTAAACAACCCAAGCTTGCCTCTCTGAGTCCAAGCCTCCCTATCAGTTCTCAGCAATTCCGCTCTCACACTTCCTGCATGCTTTCCCTCCCAAATGCCCCATTGCTCCTTCCTTCCCTGTTTCCATGGCAGCTGGCAGCAAGTTTAAAGGAAAGTGATGATGGCCAAGCTGGCAACATCACTCTCCTTAATGGGGGACGAGGTATGGTTGGGTAAACGTAGATAGGTTCTTGGAACAACTGATTTAGCTACCTGACAAACAGAGCAACTAACAAGTTCCAGGCCCAGAGCTGCTATGAACCTGCATTTTAAACCCAGTTCTAGCACTCTTTTAAAAATGCTAGATTTGCGTAAGAGCTCACCAGCCAATAAGATGGCTCTGTGTAAGCCAGGTCTTTGATCTTTCTCCAGGCTGAGTCAAAACGTATGGAGGATAGATGCCCAGAAATGATGGAGTATGCCTGCAGCAGCAGAAAGTACCATATTTTTCAGAGTATAAGATGCACTTATCCCCCCTAAAACAGGGTGAACATTTGGGTGTGTCTTGTACACCGAATGTAGCCCTGGCCACCCTCCGGCCACCACCCTTTGGCCTCTGCCTCCCAGCAATTTGCCTCCTTGCAGCAAACAGCCCATTTCAGTTTCAGCTTCAGCTTCGGCACAGCCTGATTAGCACAAGCAGCTGATTGGCGGTTGGATCGGCCTCCTAACCATCAGCTGTTTCAAGCTGCAGGGATTGCCATTGCCTATTGCCGTCTCCACTGTTTGCTGTTTGCTGCTTGCTGCAAAGAGGCAAATTGCTGGGAGAAAAGAGGCAATTTTTTTTTCTTGTTTTCCTCCCCCAAAAAGGTAGGTGCATCTTATAGTCTGGAGCGTCTTATACTCCAAAAAATACGGTAACCCATAAGAGATCAGTAGATCTCCTGACTGCTTTAAAGCTTTTGTTTCAATGGCCAAAGAAAAATTGAGATTGTTTATTATTGGCCACCCATCATGCTTCAAAGGTCACTCTGGGTGGCAGAATCGTTGCAAGTGTTGGTCTGAGTTGGGTCAAAAGTAACAACATGAGGACACGTCATATGAAAATAGCTGTTAGGGGCACATTTGATCTGTATCTACAAAGACTATTTAACTATCTCTCAGTTAAATGGACAGGGCTCTTCCTGGAGGCCATCAAGACATTAAACCATGTAGACAAGGCAAAAGTCTCTCCAATATTTTTTTTCTTCCTTTCTCCTATTATTTCCCCTGCCTTCCAGTCTGATGAAAAGTTTGGGCAACTAAGTCTGCCTCTTTCATAAGATATTATGATCACTCGTGATCATTAATCAAATTTATGATCAGATCAAACCTACGATCTCATAAGTGTGAGAAATATTGATCTATGCTGTTGATGAGTTGATCCTCAGAATTTGTAATTTGGTGTTTAGCAAAACACAAAGGCTATCTTGCCACTGACGTCTATTTGCCAAAATTTAAGGATGAGATGCTCCAGCCAATCAAAGACGGCTCTATATATCCCATTTCATTGGTTGCTCTGTTGCTGAGATCTTCCCTCTTCCTCCTCCTCTTTCATCTATTTATATTTTAGCTCCCTGTACTGCTATCACTGAAGCCTATTTATCAAATGCCTGATCTGTATAACAAGTCTCTCTTTTGCTAACCATGAAAAGCAAGTCGCCTGTAACTACTCAAGGGACACATTGAAATTCCAGATGTGTGCAGCCAATCTGCAACTGGAAACTCAAGCATTGATTTTAGAAAGGGACCTACCCAGACCTACCCAGATTTATAACCCAAATCTAGTAGCTCTTGTTATAATCTTTTGAGATCGGAATCCAAAAGAACTTCCCCACAGCTCTACATGTTTGCAAGTTTGGCATAATTTCAACTGGTTCAAGAAGAATAATATCAAAAGGATTCTTTGCAACTGCAGACCTGCTCCCTTTAATATTTAATTCCTATATTTTGTCAGGAAAACTGACACTATCTGAGTGTCTTTTTACACAGTGTAGGAAGTTAGCACCCACCAGGGGTAAAATGCACTTACCTTCGCTACCGGATCGTAAATGTGAGCCCATGCCAGGGGTGGATTGCTACTGGTTCACCCCGGTTTGGGTGAACAGGTAGCAGTGGCGGCAGGAGGCTCCGCCCACCTGCCCAGATGTCATTGAACTTTTCTGTGCATGTGCAGAAGCGCCACATGCTCACGAAGTGCACTCGCGTACCCACATGATCCCAATAGCAAACCGGTAGTGCTGTGATTTGAATCCCACTACTGGTGCGCGCGCCTCCTCCACGCATGCTCAGAGCCTTCTGCGTGTGCTGGCCCTACTGGATCACGTGAGACAGATAAATCCAGCTGGATTTTAGCACTGGCACCCACCCCTCTCCTAGAAGAATGAAATATTCTAGGAAATATTAAAAGGGCAGAATATTATATTTTCCGAGATGAGAAAAGGAGAAACATGTTTTTTAGGCAGGAAGCAGACTCACTCTCAATAGCCCCCAGCAGATGTCAGCACTTAAGAGATAAAGAGATAGCTAGGTCTATTCATAAGCAAATGCCCTCACCAAAGGTCCAACAAAGGTAGGATTAGTGCTCTACCCAACCAGCAACAGAACTCACCACATGGCACCTGGGGAAATTACATCACCCAGCAAGATTCAACCAAGCTTGGGACTCAAGACACTACAAAGTTTCCCCTGCATGGCCCATTGGAATCTGACAACCAATCGGAATACATTTCTTAAACAGGAACAGGAAGCTCCAAGGCGGGGCCCAAGAGAGGGTATAAATCTCTCTCTCTCTCTGTCTCACCCATGTGCTTTTTCTTTCCCAGGACCTCAAAACCATGTGGTCCTGTCCACCATTAAACCATCTTTCCAAACAGCCATGTTTCCAATGTCTTTCTCTCCACTTGGAACTGAACCCAGATGGACATTTCTTCCAACAACAGACTGGCACGAAAGGTCAACTGTTGCAAACTACAACGTGCCTACAACCAGGGATGGGCTGCTGGGGGTTCGTAGGGGTTCGGGAGAACCTCTAGCTAAGATTCGGTGCAGTTCAGAGAACCCCCAAATCCCACTTCTGGCTGGCTCCTCCCACCCTGCCCCATCCCTCCCAGGAGTCCCCACACGGCCTGTGTCGGATGCAGGAAAGTGCAGGGTGCGTGTGGAGGCTCAGGGAGGGCGAAAAACAGGCCTACTGGAAGTTCGGGAAGGCTGGAAAAGGGCCCATTTCCAGCCTCCAGAGGGCCTCCAGAGCCTGGGAAGCCATTTTCACCCTCTTGGAGGCTCGAGGAAAGCCTCCGGAGCCTGGGGAGGGCCAAAACACCCTCCCCCACCGTGGTGCAGGAGGCCATGCCCACCATGGTCATGCCCACCCAGCAACCAGGCAGAGAACCCCTTGCTAAATTTTTTGAAGCCCACACCTGCGTACAACTAAGGAATTCTGAAAACTTGTGAAAATGGATTTTTGCCAACCTAACTCACAGTGGGATTAAAAAAAACTAGTCAAAACAAAATTTGGCTAGTGTTCATCCTTCTCCAGGAGGACAAAAAATCTGGTTCAGGTCTGAAAAGTGACTTGATTTTGACTTTTCTAATAGAAGGAAAATGTCCTACATTCTCATTCCAGTGTTGGGTTCTGTTGTGGCCACTGCTCTTTGTAATATTTCTTGGAATGTTTATGTGCACGCAGTCCAAATACAGGTCAGGACATGTTTTGCAGGAGAAATGGCCATGGTACAGAGTTCACTATTGCTTAGGATCGTGTGGAGCATTTTCTTTCTAAAAACAAATGGAAAAAACTGACGTCTTCAGCCAACTTGTACATCTAGACTACAAGTAAACCTTCCCCTTCCTCCTGGGTAGACAAAGCAATCATTGTGTGAATATTTTAAGACCTGCTCCCTGGAGAAGGCTCTAATGCTGGGAAATGTGGAAGGAAAGAGAAGAAGAGGATGACCAGCAGGAAGGTGGGTGGAGTCAGTTACAGTGGTAACATGTGCAGAAGAGCTGAGGGATTAGATTAGGGATAGATTGTTAGGGAGAGAAAAATATCTATGTGGTCACTAGAAGTTGAAAACTATTTGATGGCATGTGTCAGGCGCAAGAAAACCAGGAGCCAAGATAAAATTCAGAAAGCACTGTGAGTTTATTTCCTATAACCCAGAGGTGGGCATCACATACTGTAACAATCAGTTCATCACTGGAAATGTGTGCATCGTCCACAAATGCATGCAGCATCACAAAACACGGGAATTTGCTCGCACGCGCCATCCAGACATTTTATTTTATTTATTTATTTATTTATCAATTTTTATACTGCCCTTCTCCCGAGGGACTCAGGGCAGTGCACAGCCAGGAATAAAACGAACAATATATAAAATTTAAAAACAATTTAAAACATATTAAATATTGTGGCCCAGATATCATTAAAACAAAAAAACCCAATTAAAATCAGTGTTTAGGCCAGCCCAGCTTGTTGAAACAACCGCGTCTTGAGGGCACGGCGAAAAAAATGCATGCGGCATCAAAAAATATAGTGATATAGGATGGCATTGCACCCGGATGGGTTGCCGGTGCTACCCGTAGGTCGCAACTATCAGTTCGCCCGAACCGGTCTGAACCAGAAACAGCCCACCACTGCTATAACCTGTATACAGGAATCTGATCTACTAACGGTCGAGGCAAATTGGCGCCAGATAAAAGTCAACGGAATTCAAGGGGGGCTGGACTTAGGTCTCTTTCAGGGGCATAGAAACTCCAAACTGATGGTGCTTTTGACACCACCACACCTCAGGCTCAGCTTGATCATCTCCTACAGCAGCGACCCCCAACCTTTTGGGCACTAGGAACCAGTTCCGTGGAGGGCACTTTTTCCGTGGACCAGGGAGAGGGGCATGGTTTTGTGCGCTGCCTGGATCCTGTGCATGCACGGATGGGGCTTCACTTGCTTCTGCAGACTGGTTCCTGATAAGCTGCAGATCAGTATCAGTCCATGGAGCGGGGGTTGGGGGCCTCATTACTACAGCATGTAATCAATCAATCAATGGGCATAGAAGAATTGGGGGGATTCATGAGGAATTTAGTCCTAAATGAGGAGGTTTAATTCTAGTCCAGGAGTGTCAAACTCGATTTCATTGAGGGCTGCATCAGGGTTGTGTTTGACCTCGAGGGGGAGGGGGGCAGGATGGGTGTGGCCAGATGGGTGTGGTCAGCTCGACATGACTCGTGTCAGGGGTGCCTGTGGTGGCCCGAGGGGTCTGCCAGCAAAAACGGGCTCCCGAGCTCCATTTTCAGCTGCAACAGCCTCCTGCAACCCTCTGCCAGCAAAAACAGATCTCAGGGGGCTGCATGAGGCCTTCCCAAGCTCCATTTTCATTGGCAAAAGCACCGTGGGCCAGTCCTTTGCTGTTTCCAGGTCGGCCACATGGGGATGGATCTAAGCACCCCATGGGCTAGATCCAGCCCACGGGCCTTGAGTTTGACACCCCTGCTCCAGTCAAACCAACTTTACTATCAGGATACAAATGTAGCTGGAACAGCATAGAATAGATAAACAAATGTCATTGTGCTTATATGGATGCAAAGGTGCAGTTTGGGTGTGGTGGAAGTGCACACCACACCACAAAACATCTCCTATAGATAAACAGGACAAACCCTACATTAAGTTGCTGTGGAAATGCCACCGATACAATCTGTCTTTGCAAAAATAAACCGGGGAGGGGGAGATATTTTCTACTTGATTAGAAATGTTTAAAGTGACCAATGTCAGCCAATGCGATTGCACTTTTTGAAATGTCCTTTGTGACACTGACTGCAGGTAGTCCTCGACTTACAACAGTCCGTTTAGTGACCATTCAAAGTTACAACGGCACTGAAAAATATGACTTATGACCGTTTTTCATAGTTATGACCTTTGGCAGCATCCCCCGATCATGTGATCCAAATACAGATGCTTGATAACTGGTTCATATTTATGACCATTGCTGTGTCCCAAAGCCATATGATCCCCCTTTTGCAACCTTCCAAAAAGCAAAGTCAATGGGGAAGCCAGATTTCACTTAACAACCAGGTTACTAATTTATCAACTACAGTGATTCGCTTAACAAATGTGGCAAGAAAGGTTGTTTAAAGGGGCAAAACTCATTTAACCAATGTCTCACTTAGCAATAGAAATTTTTGGACTCTGTTGTGATCGTAAATTGGGGAATACCTGTACATAAAATTTTGTCGATTCAAGGTCATTCACTTGGAAACATTTCTTGATGTCTCCTCGCATGTCTAACCAAAACACTGCAGACAACAAGGTTCTGGAGAGGCTTAATCCATGTCCTCACTGAGTAGAATGGACCAGTTGTGAAATCCAATTTTTTTTACTACCGGTTCTGTGGGTGTGGCTTGGTGGGTGTGGTGTGGCTTGGTGGGTGTGACTTGGTGGGTGTGGCAGGGGAAGGATACTGCAAAATCTCCATTCCCACCCCACTCCAGGGGAAGGATATTGGAAAATCTCCATTCCCACCTTACTCTGAGGCCAGCTAGAGGTGGTATTTGCCGGTTCTCCAAACTACCCAAAATTTCCACTACCGGTTCTCCGAACTGCTCCAAATTTCCACTACCGGTTCTCCAGAACCTGTCAGAACATGCTGGATTTCACCCCTGGAATGGACCCAAATCTCATCATCCAACTGGCAGTGAAGTATTTCTCCAAACATATTTTTTTTTAATGCAAACATAAACCATCAGAACAAATTTATTCCTTAAGCACAATCGGACTAAATAATGCCTCGTTTTCCTGTAGTAGTGTTTCTACAACCATGGCAATTTTAAGATTTGTGGACTTCAACACCCAGGATTCCCTAGCCAGCCTGGTTCTTGCTAAAGGGCTACATCTGCATTAAACATGTGTTCAAAGCAGGATCATCTGGAGTAGCAGCTACAAATAAAGCAATGTTCTTCCTAGGGAACTAATTAATCTTTGACCCGAGCTTCAAACGAAGTGGAACATTAGTTCCTAGTGTTTTTGATAATCTTTTGAGATTGCTGGATGCTGTTATTAAACTCCTGCTAAACCACTGTATCTAATTCATTGAGGTGCAGGTTGGTCTCTAGTTGGGGTTTTAACACAGATATTTTAGTTTTACCTTTAGCACTGCCTTTTTCTGTATTTCAACCCGAGATGGCCTGGGATCTTCTAAAGGATAAATATAAGGTAAGTATGTATACATTACTAAATAGAAAAAGGAGGGGGAAATGCATAAAGTACGCAGATAATAGTTTACAAGGCATACAGGAAAATTTCATGCTGAATCAGTTTTCTATTTTTTATGCCACTCTTGTTCTACTTGATAGGAAATAGATTCTTTTTTCACTCCCAAAGAAAAGATATGTTGTGGTGTAATTGTCACAAGAGGGGTAAAGTTGAAATATGAGAATGTCATGTCTTTCACCATCTTCCCAGCACTCCACTGGAAAATCCCAGCAACATTGGAAATTGCGTATTATTCTTTTTTTAAAAGATAAGTTTTATTGTTATTTTTTTCTGTGAACACATTGGCACACATTAAAAAAATGAAATTCTGATGCGGCTTTCAAAAGAATATATATCTATATCGACATTGAGTTATAGATATAGATATAGATATAGATATAGATATAGATATAGATATAGATATAGATATAGATATAGATATAGATATAGATATTCTTTTGAGAGTGGGCATCAGAATTTCATTTTTTTAATGTGTGCCAGTGTGCTCACAGAAATATCCACACATATACATGCACATACATATGTGTGTGTGTCAGGGGTGGGTTCTACTTACCTTTACTACCGGTTTGTAGTGGGGCTGCGCGCACGCTCTTCTGCACATGCGCAGAAGCATTTTGATGACATCAGGGTCGGTGGGCGGAGCCTCCCGCCGGTTTTACTACCGGTTCTATAGAACCGGTGCGAACCGGGGGCAACCCACCACTGGTGTGTGTGTGTGCATATATAGGCACATACACATATATACATATATACAGTGTGTGTTTGTGTGTATCCATGCACATACATATATATGTGCTACACACACACACACACACATCTATCTATCTATCTATCTATCTATCTATCTACACACATACATACACACTCATATATAAATATATATATTAATCACTGTGCATTTTCAATGCAAAGTGGAAAAAAGAGACCGTGGATACTGTGAAGTTTCCTCCCAGAATGTAACAAGGAAAACTGGTCATGGAGAGGATGTGTAGCACCTCAGACAGTACTGAGGATCTTGGTCAAGTAGCACATATATGGTATGTCCTGGATAGATGCAAGCATTCAATACTCTTTTCACTCTCTCCTGTCTGAAACAGTAATACTCCCAAACCACACACTAATACAATATGACAAAATGCTTTCAGTCATCCGTCTATAGAAAGTGGTAAGGATAAAAGAGAGATAGTTCCAAAGTTGCTCAGCTGTTTACATGAAATTAAATTTCACATGTCTTATTACTTCCCTACCCCTTACCTTCAATGTTGCTGTGAGTCCCACCCACCCACCCACCCACCGAAAGATAATGCAGTCTCCAGAAGCCTTTGGGAAAAGGCAGAAGATGGTTGAAGCTACTGTTTTCCTCTGCAATGCACTATGACTTTCTATTCAATCTGTGAAAACTGAATGGGAAAATATACAACCAAAACAGGTGGATAAGGGACCAGCCTTACACCATTAAATGTGTCTGTGATATATTGCATCCCACCGGAGATCCATTCATTACTATTTGAATAGATGGCCCTGTGACCAGACCATATGATCAGGCCGGCTTTTATTGCTACCACCCTTTATTGTGTTGAAATTAGCCTCTTTATAGCTGCAGTCTTTGACTCTAGATGGGTCTCTCCAGGTCATCTTGAGTTCAATCAATACCACTTGGAAAGCAGATGTAGATTTCCCAGCACTCAAGACAAGGAGAAAAGCACATCAGCAAATGGATAATAGTTAAGAGAACCAACTATTCTTGCACATCACAATAACAGGTAAAAAATATATTGGGCCCAATATAGAACTTCAATGGCAATGTGCCAGGGGTGAAATTCAGCAGGTTCTAACAGGTTCTGGAGAACTGGTAGCGGAAATTTTGAGCAGTTCGGAGAACTGGTAGCAGAAATTTTGAGTGGTTCGGAGAACTGGAAAATACCACCTCTAGCTGGCCCCAGAGTGGGGAGGGAACGGAGATTTTGTAGTATCCTTCCCCCAGGAGTGGGGAGGGAATGGGGATTTTGCAGTATCCTTCCCCTACCACGCCCACTAAGCCACACCACACCCACCAAGCCACGCCCACAGAACCGGTAGTAATAAAAATTGGATTTCACCACTGCAATGTGCTCCAAGAAGCTAATTCCAGGGCAGTTTGGGAAGAGAACATTTCTGCAAAAATGTCAGTGATGGTGACTGTGGATGAATTCATTATCACTGTTTTCATTTCAAATTGGCCTTCAGTATCTTGTTTACAGCCTCTGATGCCTCAAAGCTTGTGACTCTCAGCAGCAAAATGGCCAGATTTGAGGGCCGTAATCCTTTCATTTTTTTTCTTAAGAAATAAGGGTGAGAATCAAAGCAAGAGAACCTTGCCCTCAATTCTCTTCTCTTCTCAAACCTCAAAACCCAACTAAGCCAGATTTTGGAGGGAAATTTTTAGGCAGATCCTTCGGAGACAGTTAAACGGTGGACGAGGCCATTTACCCACAGAGGCCCTTATTCATGAGCAGGAATTGTCTGGTTTAGATCATCTTCTGTAGAAAGTTAGCACCCAGCCCTCTCCTAGGAAAATGAGATGTTTTAGGAAATATTAAAAGGGCAGAATATTTTCCCTAAAAGGGAGGCAGAAACTCAGCCCCCCGCCCCCTTTGTCAATGGGCCCAGTCCATTGCTTAGGTTAGCTTGGAGCAGGGGTGAAATCCAGCAGGTTCTCACAGGTTCTGAAGAACCGGTAGAAGAAATTTTGAGCAGTTCAGAGAACCGGCAAATTTCCACCCCCAGAGAACCAGCACTCTGAGGGTGGGAATGGAGATTTTGAAGTATCCTTCCCCAGGAGGGGGGTGGGAATGGAGATTTTGCAGTATTCTTCCCCTGCCATGCCCACCAAGCCACGCCTACCAAGCCACACCATGCCCACCAAGCCACGCCCACAGAACTGGTAGTAAAAAAAATTGGATTTCACCACTGGCTTGGAGTCCCATCTTTGGGTGCCAAATTGTTGGAAGAAATGTCCATCTGGGTTCAGTTCCAAGTGGGGAGAAAGACACTGGAAACATGGTGGCTGTTTGGAAAGATTGTTTTAATGGTGGGCAGGATCACATGCCTTGACGATCTTGGGTGAAGAGAAAAAAAAAACGATGAGATGCTGAGAGTGCTTTGGTTTTATGCCCTCTCTGGGCTTTTGAATTGGAGCTTGTATTCTGATTGGTTGTCAGACTCCCATGGGACCACGCAGGGGTAACTTTGTAGGTTGTGTATTTGAGTCGACTCTTGCTGGGTGATGATGTAATGAAAGGGCTTTGGGATTCCTATTATGGCTCTCTCAGAAGGAGGTAGATCTTTGTTATGTGGAATAAACTGGCCCAAACCTTAATGGCCCATTTTGAGGAAAGTCCCTATTGCAGTAATTCATACCACAATACAATTTAATAATGATAAAACCTGCTTTCCAGGACCCTTTGGGGTCCTTCAGGGGTGCTTTTGATGAGACTGACAGTCCATTTCAGCACTGAAATGACCCTGAAAGCCATCCACCTACCTTATTTCTCCACTCTCTTGCTGTGACTCAGCTTTCATTCTTTTACGGGTGTCAAAAAGACCAACTCTACATTATATAAGAAAATTATCTGAATTTTAGATGCAACGATTCTACTTTAATGACTGTGCGTTTCACTCTTTCTGTTTGATATACGTGTGTTTGTATGTGTATGTGTGTAGCGCATATACATTGCAGTTCAAGGAACAGATGGCCACACTTTGTTAAGAGAAAACTTGGAAAAATTCTTTTTTAATTAAAGCTAACATGACTCCAACATAGATGGAGGCAGTTTTGACATTGTTTTCCTTTCTTTATCTTTATCCAAGTAAAACAGAATGAGGCTGAAAGATGTAATAGCCTCTTTATTAGTCATTGGACATTAGACTAGAGTAGAACAACAGAGGAGGAAGGGACCTTGGAGAACTTCTAGTCCAACCCCCTGCTCAGGCAGGAAACCATACACCACTTCAGACAAATAGTTATCCCAGATATCTTTCTATATCTATATCTTGAATTTTGTCACCAATATACAACTTTGAATAAAATTCTAAAAAAGATTTTTTAATCAGTTCTTGTTCATAGACCTCTTTGCCCTT
>JANHZT010638843.1:0-12644 GCA_032468215.1 Stegonotus admiraltiensis | reverse complement strand
TTATTGGCACTCGGTCAAAAAATATTGTATACCCACAAGACTGGGGCACAGCAACGCGTGGCCAGGTACAGCTAGTAAAATATTAAAATACATAAAATAAAATGTACATCTTTTAAACTTTAACAATGCACCATAATACTATAGTCAAAACATTTAATCATCAAATCCCCAAGTCAAGACTTGATTTTTATTTTTATCAAGGAAGAAATATAAATCATGAAGAAAGAAATGCAATCAAATCAAGCAACAATTTTGCCATCTCTGGTAATTCCATTAAGTTCATGATCCAATCTTTCATTGTTGGAGTTCACCTCTTTGTGTTTATAGAAGCCTTTCATATATAAGAACCAAGTCCCTTATTTTCTTTCAGTCTGTTTTATCAATCCTAAAATAAAAAAATATGGTTCCAACTGTACATCAGCATTAAGAATCTTCTGGATCAGCAAACCAACTTGATCCTACTATTTCTTAGTAATTTTAAAGATCCACAATAAATGGTAAAAAATACTGTCACATTGGTTATGTTTCTGATATTTGTTTAACTTTTTAGTATACATATACATCTTCATGAATGATTTGGATGAGGTGATAAATGGGGAACTCATTAAATTTGTATATGACACCAAACTGTCAGGAATGGCCAACACTCCAGAAGCTTAAAGGCTTAAGATTCAGAAGGCTCTTGACAGACTTAAACATTGGGCTCTATCTAACAAAATGAAATTCAATGGTTTAAAAAAGTAAAGTTCTACATTTAGGCAAGAAAAACCAACTGCACAGGTACAGCATAAGTTGTATCTCACTCAATAGTAGTAACTGTGAGAGAGATCTTGGCATTCTAGTAGACAATCACTTAAATATGAGCCAGAACTGTGCTACAAATGCCAAAAAAGCCAACACAGTTCTAGGCTTTATTAATAGAGGAATAGGATCAAGATCATGTGAAGGGTTAATACTACTTTATGCCTTGGTAAAGCCACACTTGGACTACTGCATCCAGTTTTGATCACCACAATGTAAAAAACATGTTGAGACTACAAAGAGTGCCAAGAAGAGCAACAAAAATGATTAGGTGACTGGAGGCTAAAACACATAAAGAACAGTTGCTGGAATCGGGTATGTCTAGTTTAATGAAAAAAAGGACTAGGAGTGACATGATAGCAGTGTTCCGATATCTCAGGGATTGCCACAAAAAAGGAGTCAAACTATTTTCCAAAACACCTGAAGGCAGGATGAGAGGCAATTGGTGGAAACTAATCAAGGAGAGAAGTAACCTAGAACTAAGAATAAATTTCCTGAAAGTTAGAATAATTAACCAGTAGAACAACTTTTCTCCAGAAGTTGTGAATTCTCCTAAACTAGAAGTTTTAAAGAAAAGATTGAACAACCATTTGTCTGAAATGGTATAAGGTTTCCTGCCTGAGCAGGGGGTTGAACTAGAATGGAGGTGGTATTCAGCAGGTTCTGACCAGTTCTGTAAAACCAGCAGCGGAAATTTTGAGTAGTTCAGAGAACTGGTAAATATCACCTCTGACTGGCCCCACCCCCATCTATTCTCTGCCTCTCGAGTCCCAGCTGATCAGAAGGAAATGGAGATTTTACAGTATCCTTCACTTGCCACACCCACCAAGCCACATCCACAGAACCGGTAATAAAAAATTTGAATCCCACCACTAGACAAGAAGACCTCCAAGGTCCCATCACATTCTGTTATTCTATTTTACTATTTTAAATACCAACAATATATTATTTCATATAAACATTTTTTTCAAATTATAAGACAAGGAAGTAAACACATTCTTCACATAACACAGAGAAATGAAAATCTAAAAACATTTCTTTCCATTATCTATAATTATCAAAAATGTTGTTATTAACACTAATAGGCTCCCTAGCAATTTATAGCCAACAAGGACTAAGGCTTTATGAATAATATCAATAATCCTTGGCAATTCTCATCTGTAACTTGAATCTAAAGACAGATGATTTTTGTAAAGTTTATTTCTAATAGGGAGAAGTCAAGGTTTCTGAATACTGTGTCAAAGTTTGAAAATAGCGTGAGGGTAGTTAAGGCAAATCATACTAATATATTTTTAAAGATTTTAAACCATTATCAGAAAAACTCTGCTACAGATATACAATTGGCATACTGACCATGATTATTTTATTCTTGTTTTTATCTCATATGGTTTGGAAATGTGAGATGAGGAATTGCATTATTGATGATCCTGTCCCTATTTCTCATAATTATTTTCAACCTGGTGAGTTCATCATTGGTGCCATTACTTCTCTTATGTTCATGCCTACAGAACTAGAAAACTTCTTGGAAGATCCCCATCTTTCATTTATTGGTGAAGTCATGTAAGTGTCCCTATCTCATTGTTTGGTGTAAGAGATTCTAAATTATATTTACATTTGTGATTCTTAGACATAATAGAATAACTTTTAGTGACAATTTTCTCGCTCTAATTCAAATACTGTGCTTTATTTATCTAGGGTTCTTAAAAGAATTAGAAATAATTGCTTCAATTTACTAGCTGAAAATTAAAGGATCCTGACAATGTGTCAGAGAAATCCTGCTGTTCAGTGAACAATTTTTTTAATCAGTTAAAGAAAAGAAAGAAAAAGAGGTTGAAGTGTTAAAAAGAAAACAGATTTCAAAACAATTCATGTTTGCACCAGATGTTTCAAGGATATACTAAGAGTTTTAGGACATTTTTATAATTGCAATCTTTTTGAGTCCCTTCTTTGTTTAGAGACTTGACACTCTCTTTTTTTATTTTTTATTTTTTTAAAAAATCATTCTTCTCACTAGGCCAAACTACTAATAACACATTTTATTGTCACAATTTACGATTGTGATTTTTCAGATTAGGAAATCTTCAAATCTTTGTTAAAATTGAAAAGCATTTAAGATATTGAGAAGTTTGTGTTTTCTGTTCAAAAACTATACAAAGCTAAACTATATGCAATACTTAGTACACAATGCATGACACTCAGAGGTGGCATTAAGCTGGTTTGGACCAGTTCAGGCAAACCAGTAGGGAAAACGCCCACCTGCCCCGGCTCTATGCCATCTTCTTTAGGCACATTTTTGAGGCTGGGCACATGCAAGGAAGGCACACGTGTGAGCAAAGCTCATGCACGGAAGGTCGGCCGCATGCCCAGAAGGCGTGTGTGTGAAGTGAATGTGCATGCACAGGGCAAACCAGTGGTAACAAAATGTGAAACCCACCGCTGATGACACTGTATTATTGCTTTCAAAGGCAAAATATTTGGATGGGCCATATATTTGTTAGAATGTTTCTCTTATGTATAGTATGTTTCTTTTATCACCTACAATTGTTATTCTAGAATCCAGACTAAGTTTTATCAGCATATTTTGGCTTTGGTATTTGCTGTGAAAGAGATAAATGAAAACTTTCAAATCTTGCCCAATGTCACCTTGGGCATCAATATTTTTGACAATTATGGCAGAAGATGGATTTATCATGCAACAATGGAACTTTTTTCACCTCTGAAGAGAATGGTCCCCAATTATAAGTGTGGCTTCCAGAACACTCTGATTGCAATCATTGGGGCCCTTTATTCTGAAATCTCTGTTGACATGGCAGATATCTTGAGGTTATACAAACTTCCACAGGTAGGATGTGTAGTGAATGTTGAGGTCTTATGAAATCATATAGATTTTTCTGAACTTTTTACATCTATATAAATTCTACACATGCTAATGTATGCTTGATATTT
Source organism: Stegonotus admiraltiensis (assembly GCA_032468215.1). Lineage (NCBI taxonomy): Eukaryota > Metazoa > Chordata > Lepidosauria > Squamata > Colubridae > Stegonotus > Stegonotus admiraltiensis. The sequence continues at coordinate 8,897 of JANHZT010638843.1, read as the reverse complement.
ACTTAGTTTATGTTGATTAATAAAGGATGTAAAGAAAACAAATTATTAAAGCTTGAGGCAATGTGAATAATAAATTTGGTTTTATAGACTGATTGTAAGGAAAGGATTGTGATCTTTGCAAGAGTGTCCCAAGGAAATTAGAAAAAGAAGGTTTTTAGTAACAAGGAATTTTATTGCAAAACCAAATTATTTTGAACAATTTACAGTGATTGAATCAGGAAAAGAAGATGATAAACCATTCAAAGAAACATGATATTCAAAGAAAGAGAGCTAGAAAGTCATCTTCTGACTCAGTAAGCTTTACCATACATGGCTTTTCATTTTCCTTTTTCTGAGGTAGGTGACCGGGAGCTGTCCTTGATTGAAATCAAGTTAAATTTTGGTTTCAGTTAAACCACTAAGCTGCTAGAATATAGAGAATAAAGCCCACTCCTTACTAGCACTGGTGAGGTTAGCTACAGTAGTTTGGATATTTAAATGTCTGCAAGAAATCAGCCAAGGTCAAAGAGCACCTGGGATCTCTCAAGTTAAATTTTAATTAACCAACCAACCAACCAACCAACCACCAACCAATCAGACATTCAGACAACCAACCAATTCAGTTGTATTTCAAAAAGTTCCCAGAAAACATCATTCTGGAAATCCTAATGCACCAATTTGAAATGCAAGCATGTTATTGAAATGTAATATTATCAATTATACAGCATGAGAATATCACAAATCTATCTTCTGCTGAATAAAAAATAATCTTTTTAATCTTATAAGGCTGTTAAAATAAGTCATACACAATCTGAAATTTTCTAGATGCTTGAGAAATATCTCCCAAAGTAGAGCAGCTTTAGCGCACCTACTAGTTTAGCAAATATTTCTTTCTGCTCTCTAAGCTTCTATTAATTTTCTTATTCCTGTAGTTAATCTATGGATCACATCCAGAGATGCTAGATCAAAGTGAATCCTTTTTCTTCTATCACATGGTGCCAAGTGAAAATATTATATACCAAGGATTTCTTCAGTTGCTTGTTTACTTCAACTGGACCTGGGTTGGGATCCTTGTGAGAGATGATGATGATGAAATATTTGTGCAGATGGTTTTTTCAACTTTTCCTCTTCATGGCATTTGCATTGCCTTTTTAAAGATAATTAAACAACTGCACATCAGTAATGTATTTGTGGAACTGGAGTGGCTTGTGGAAACATTTTATCTCACTATGAACAGTAATGTCAATGCAATAATTGTCTATGAAACAACCCTTCTGTATCTGAGGTTGTTGCTAAATCTTCCTAAAATTGAATCAGTTTCTATGGAGCCAAAAGGTAAAGTGTGGATCATACCCTGTCAAATGGATCTTGCAACAGTAATTTATCAAAGAACCTGGGATATTCAAGACATCCATGGTGCTCTGTCCTTTTCAGTTTATTCCAATGAAGTTCCAGGATTTCAGCAATTTGTTCAGGGAAGAAACCATTTCTTATCAAAAGAAGATGGCTTTATTAATGATGTTTGGATGCATGCATTTCAATGTGCTTTTCCCAGTTCTTTGGTCAATGGAAAAGAGAGTGACATTTGCACTATGAAGGAGAAATTGGAGGACCTTCCTGGTGCTCTTTTTGAAATGAGCATGACTGGTTATAGTTACAATATATACAATGCAGTGTATGTTGTAGCTCATGCTTTACATGCCATGCATATTGAACAAAACCACAATGGAAAGGTGAATGGTGGAAAACTGAATATTCAAGAGAAAAAGTCATGGCAGGTACTGAACATTTATGCCTTTTTCTCTTTCTTCATACAAAAAGGTATGCATTCACAATATATTTTTCATACAAATCACACAAAACCAAAGAAATGAAGGGTTGAGATACAATATAAATAGGTAAATCTAATTTATATCCACTATATCACTCCATAACATTCTATCCCTCAAATACTCTAGCTTTCACCCTAGCCAATGCACTGCTTCATGCATTACTTGTTATTCTCCAATTACATTAGCTCTTTCTTTTATGGATCTTTAACTCTTTTCATGAATTTCTCAGTCTTGTTCTTTCTCTTACCCCATTCATTCTTTTTTAATAAATACATTCTGTAATTCATTTCTCAATTATTCTCAGTCTGTTAGATTATCTCAGCCTCCTTGCTTTGTACTGGTATTTAATCCATATTCATTCAGACTATTCTTCCTTGATTCTTCCTTATGTTTCAGCATGCATATTTCATTCTCCTTTCCAGGTAAAAAGCAAGGATGCATTTATACATAAACATTTTGTTTCTCTCAATAAATATTTAGGCTACAAATAACAGGGTTGAAGGGATAAACCAAATGTTGAGGACCAATAAAACTTCAGCATATATTGTTACAACAATTGATGTGAAAAGTCTATTTATTACTGATTCTGGATTAATATCAATTGTTGTGTCTTCATTGATATTCAGCTCCACCAGTTTCTGAAAGGCATCTCATTTAATAACAGTGCTGGGGATAGGATTCAGTTCAATCAGAGGAGGGAATTGATATCCGTATTTGATATTATAAACTGGGTCACCTTCCCAAACCAATCCTTCCAGCGAGTGAAAGTGGGGAAGCTGGATCCCTGGGTGAAAGAGGAAGAATTCACCATTCATGATGAAATCATCACCTGGCACAATAGTTTCAACCAAGTAAGTTCTGAATTTTTTTGCTTGTATGACTGGGATGATATCCAAAATAACTTGTGTATCATTTAACACTAAAATAATATTACAGACTTTATTTTATAAAGACTTTGAGCATTTAGTTGTGGTACAGCAATTTGAAATACTCCTCAGAGAGAGGTATTTCAGGAATAAAATATTGATCTTTATTAAAAAGTTTAAAAGTAAAGATTTATTCAAAAACAATAACATTTAGAAAAACACAAACAGAAAAAATTTAAAAAGAGTTTTTGGCAGAGGCTGCCAAAATGAGTTGGTCCAGATTCAATGTTAAGCATGCTTGATGAAGCTTCTTGTAATATTAGACTGTTGGTAGATATTTTAGTTTTTATTTTGATATTAATGAATGAGACAAATTCTTTTTATTAGTTGTGGGGGGATGGGAGTGTACATTAAGAGTTGTAAGCCAAGTCATGGTTAAAAAAACGTTTGCTAATGAGCTGGATAAAATATATTATTCAAATAATTCTGCTACGATAATTAACAATGGGGTTATTTCTTCCATAGTGAAGAAGATAGATGGAACCCTAATATCTTCCTGGAATGTCTGCAGGGTTGTGGGTTGGGAACATAGCATTCTGAGAAGGTGTTCCAGTCTTTGGTTGTGAAGTGGATAGATGAACCCAGGGGCTGCTCCCACCAGATTTGTTCTCTCTCTCTACTAGTCAATTTCTACCTAAGCTTGAATTGAAATATTATCATATCTTGAGACAGGTGTTCAGAAGCCTCAGTTTCTACCTGCTGTTTATAGTGCAGGCCAGATATTCCTGCATTTATAGTCCCTGAATTATTAATAATGCCCTGTTAACAGCTCCATGTTTAATCTGACAGGATAGGACAATCACAACATGAATGAGCAAGGAGATAAATGTCCCCTCTTGAAAATATCCTATCCTTGTTTGGGGCTTGGCATTAGTTCTTAATGTGGGGCAGGAGAAGAAAAAAGAGTTATTCTGAGGGAGAGCAGAGTCATTGTTCCCTATAGAGGTAGTTCTAGACTTACAAACTTTGTTCCTTTAGTGACCATTCAAAGTTACAAAGGCACTGAAAAAAATGACTTGTGACCATTTTTCACTTATGACCGTTGCAGCATCCCCATGGTCGTGTGATTTGCATTTGGATGCTTGACAACTGGTTCCTATTTATGACAGTTGCAGTGTCCCAAGGGTCATATGATCATTTTTGTGACCTTCTGATAAACAAAGTCAAAGGGAAAGCCAGACTCACTTAACAATGATGTTACTAATTTAACAATTGCAGTGATCCACTTACAAAGAAAATTAGCAAAATGAGGCAAAAGTTTTCACTTACCAACATAAATGTTGACGTCAATTGTGGTCATAAATTGAGGACTATGTCTATTTGATTGTGACGATTTGGTTTTGGAGTTTGCTTGGCTTACAGTTCAGGATGCCGCTGCATTTTTTTTCACAGTTCACAATTCTTTTTGAGTATAGGTAGTCCTCGACTTATGACCATTTCTTTAACAACTATTTGAAGTTATGATAGTGCTGAGAAAAATGACTTATGACTGGATCTCAAACTTATGATGGTTGCAGTGTCCTGTGGTCATGTTATTGCCATTTGCTACCTTCCCATCCAGCTTCCAAAAAGCAAAGTCAACAGTGGAAGCCAAAACTATGGCAAAAAAGTCATAAATTGGGTGCACCTCAATTAATGACATCTCATTTAGTGATGCAAATTCCAGCCCTAGTTGCAATTATAAGTTAAGAGGTACCTGTAGATCATTTTAGCTCTGTCATCTTCACTTATCTACTATCCTGTTGTAAATTGTTTCATTATATTCTGTACTATTTGTCTGTGGAGATTTTCAGTCATCCAGGTCATAGTCGTATCAGAATAAGTACTAATGACTAGACAACTGCCAACAAATATAATCCTTCCAACCACCCCATCCCATCAGAACTAATATTGCCTCCACCATCCTGCTAGAACCGATGCAACTTCTTGAATTAGAAGCAAAATGTCTTCTTCCTCAGAAAGACCAGTTACTTTTTGAAAAAGCACCTTTCAGATTCCATACAATTTGATTAGATTCAGTTAATTTCAAAAATAAGCCTGAAAAATATGCTAAATTATCTTCAGTTTTATTTAAAATGTCTATATTATCCAAAGTGAGACATGAAGTGACAGTAAAAAAAAAATCCACCAGTTTTGATCCATCCCACTGAAATAACTTTGGCATGGTATGGGGCTAAAATATTACCCAGTTTAAAAGAAAGAAATTTACTTATATTTTTTATCAGATACCTGATTGAATGTTAACATTTCCCTTCTTTATTTATTTGGAAGACCCCACCTGTTTCACTCTGTTCTGAGAGTTGCCTCCCTGGTTATTTCAAAAGAAAACAGGAGGGGAAGCCATTTTGCTGCTATGATTGTCTTCCATGCCCTAAAGAGAAAATTTCAGTTGAAAAAGGTAAGTACTATGTTCATCTTTGTAAAACCACACCAGGATTTTGCCTGGATAGCAGAGCACATAGCATTGCAATTTACTTGTTTATTGATCTATTAAGATTTCAATATACCTCTTTCTATCACTACAAAAACTATTTATGCGATTTACAAGATGATTCAAGCTCTTAATAAATTTGGTCAAAATAACAGTAATGCTTCCAGTTTGGAATCACGGTGAGACGGTTAGGGAAATAGTGGGCTCTGATGAGTGGCATGAAAACCCCGGCTGCCGAACCGCTGCTGATGGGTCTTTGGACTGGAACCATCCTGCAGGGATGGGGAAGAAAGAGAGGCACCTTGGATGACAAAGAGGAACAGGCAAGTTCCTCAGAGGTCAGAGGGAACTCTCTATGAGTCGGTGGCAGGGGGCGGCAGCCATGGTGGCTGCCACGAAGCTGGGACAACCAGGCTAAGTATAGAGCTGGAGAGAAGAAAGAAATGGAATGGAGTCTTTTTGAAGCTGGGTGAGTGACAGCCAACTCAGGCTTGAATAACAACAAGATAAACATCTTACAACTACAAGACCCATAATGTGTAATAGCAGCTAAGGAGCATGGGGGCAAAGAAGATTTTGAAATGTAATTTGGAAGAGACAAAAATCCAATTGAAAATTGATTTCTAAACAAATTAGTTGGAAACTTTAAATAATTAGATATGGTTAAAGGATTGGAAAGGAATAAAGAGATCCCTTTTTTCCTTTTTTTAAAATTGCAAGAAAAATAAAAAGAATGGACAATAAGCTTTAAGAAGAAAAAAAAAGGGATGTATAAATAAAAGGGGAAAAGGAAAAAAAGAAGTGAGAAGAGCTATTTAAATTTGGACTGGACTTTAAATATGATTTGATGTTTTTAAATTGAAAAAGAAAAAAGAGAAGTCAAGTAAGATGGTGATGTAATGGAAACAAAATGGATACTTATTAAGCAATTGAAAATTGTGGATTGCAGAGAGACACCATCTGGAGTAAAAAGGATTGTTGCAATTTGGTTCTTTGCTTTGGAAAATTGTGAACTTCAACAGATAATAAATGTGAGAACTTATGGAGGAGGATTTTCTTGTCTACAAGAGGCTTGACTTTTGGAGGAATAAAAAAAGAAATAGAAGGGAATACAATGGAACTTTTATAATTGGAGCAACTATTTGATTTGGAGAATGGAAATAAAAGAAATAACTATAATATTGCACAGAGGACAAAATTTGAGGATATAAAAATAGAAATGGAGTATACATGTGTGGACAAGAAAATGAAGATGGAGAAATAAGACATAGAAGTGGAAAATAAAGATAAAGATATTGTGATTAAACATGAACAAATAATTGAACATGTGAATATTAATAATAAAAAGGAGGTCTCTCGAGAATATATTGAGATTAACAATAACACAATGATGAGATTACACTGAGATTAATAATGATATGATGATTATATGGAGATTAATACTGAATGATAAAAGAATAAAAGAAATTAAGAAATTTAAAGAAGTACAGGACCTGGATTTATAAAATGACTATATTGAGATAAATAAATATGAGAAGAATTATGTTACAGATATTTAGAAATGAAATAGGGATTGAAGCTAAAATAGATGGAAAATAGATTACATTAAAAGAAATATAGCAATGGATATAATGAACCAATTTTTATTAAGATATTAAAAGATACTATTTGAGGAAATTGATGGTTATAATAACTAGGATATTGGTTAAATACCTATAACAATTGTTATAATTTGAATATTTTAATAATATAACTATAAAAGTAAAAAAATGATTATGTTGGGAGTAACAGTGAGAAAAATAAAGATAATTATACTGGGATTAACAGTAAATAAAATGATTACACTGGGATTAACAGTGAGAAAAATAAAGATGATTACACTGAGATTAGCAGTGAGAAAAATAAAGATGATTACACTGGGATTAACAGTGGAATAAAGATGTATTTTGTACACTGGGATTAACAGTGAAAGGATAAAAGAAAAGGTTAAATTAGAAAATTGATAGCTATAATAATTGGGATATTGTTTAAATATGCATAACAATTGTGATAATTTGAGCATTTATTACCTAAGTGAAAAAGAAAAGAAAACTGAAACAATATATGATTATGATTTATAAACAAAAATTACTTAATTGGTGTTATATAAATGGTATGGCTTGATAGATAGAATTTAGGATAATTGGGAAATTGTGTTAAAAACATTATTTGAACTAAGATCTATGTTTAAATGTTAAATTGCTATATTTCTAAAATTAAAAAGATAAGATTTAAATTTGATAAAGTAATAATGGAATAAAGATTTAATGAGCATGATATATAAATATGTTTGAATTGTATTGTTAATAGTGAGGATTTAGGGTAAGAAATGTTGTATTATGAGTTATTAATTGAATTAAGAATTAAGGTGGGTTAATAGAAGGGTAATTGTTTTGATTAAGTAACTGTGTTAATTTTTTAAAGATGGTATTAGTTGAATATGTGATATAAGATTTAGAAATAAGTGCTATGGCAAAATAGTATAGATTAAATTTTGTTAAAGACTTTGTTAAAAATTGAACAAAGTGATGACCAGATCAAAGCTCTGTTCTGAAAGGATGTAATTTGTATGTTTAGAAAAAAATAAAAAAAACTTTTTGCAAAAAATAATAATAACAGTAATGCTCTTGATTTTTTTTTCTTTCTATTCTTCAGATGTGTATCAAATTATCCACTATGGACTTTGTAGTGTTTGTGAATATGGACATTCATTTGATTTTATCCTAAGATGTCTCCACTACACCACTCCACTCTCCACTCCACTCCACTCCACTCTCTTTCCTTAATTAGATACAACAGTGGAAAGTGAAATTGCAATAGCACTTAGAATACCGAAGTATTAATAATACTGTACCATAATAATTTTTACTTTGTTCTTTTTTTTTCATTTTAAAGCATTTGTTACACACTTTTATTTGATAATTTACTGATTTCTATCATGATTATCTTTCTGTTTTGCTCCTTTTTCATTTTTTTGTTATTATTTTAAAGATAATAAACATATTATGCTCCGTTGCACAGCCAGCCAGAAGTTTACACTGGATTTGGCATCTATCAAGTGCTTTCCAAGATCCTGAGCTGTGGATATTGGTGTTATAGATACAGCTTACATCCTGTGACAATATCTGTAACCATAAAATATCCACATCTGCCTATCTCAGGTCATTAGAAAGGGTTAGATAGACAAAAATACCAAAACCAGTTTGAACTTCTGGTTGACTGTGTAATCGAGCCTAACAATGATAACACAATGACCACAGAAAATGACTCAGAAAAAATATATGCTTAAATTCCAGATATGCATGTTTGTTCGGAATGTCCAGAGGACCAACATCCAAGCAAAGAGAGGGATTCATGTCTTGCCAAGAAAATATCTTTCTTATCCTATGAAGAACCAATAGGAATAGGTCTACTTATGCTGGCACTTCTTTTTTCTTTCTGCACAGTTGGTGTGCTGGCAATATTTCTGAAGTATCACCATACTCCCATCATCAAGGCTAATAACCGAAATCTTACCTACATTCTACTCATTTCCCTCCTCCTCTGCTTCCTTTGCTCACTGCAGTTTCTCATTGTACCAGGCAATATAATATGTCTCCTTCGACAAATTAGTTTTGGCATCATCTTCTCAGTGGCTGTGTCTTCTGTGCTGGCAAAAACCATCACTGTGGTTCTGGCTTTCATGGCCAC
>JANHZT010638273.1:1115-12662 GCA_032468215.1 Stegonotus admiraltiensis | reverse complement strand
ATGGATGGATGGATGGAGGATAGGTAGGTAGGTAGGTAGGTAGGTAGGTAGGTAGATAGATAGATAGATAGATAGATAGATAGATAGATAGAAAGATAGATACCGTGTTTCCCCGAAAATAAGACCCTGTCATATTTTTTTAACCATGAAATAAGCACTTGGTCTTATTGTCATGCACTCAAAAGCCTGATTGGGCTTATTATCAGGGGATGTCTTATTTTGGGGGAAACAGGATAGATGGATGGATGGATGGATGGATGGATGGATGGATGATAGGTACATAGATAGATAGATAGATAGATAGATAGATAGATAGATAGATAGATACCGTGTTTCCCCGAAAATATGACCCCGTCTTATATTTTTTTTGAAAACCTGAAATAAGCACTTGGCCTTACTGCCATGCACTCAAAAGCACAATTGGGCTTATTATCAGGGGAGGTCTTATTTTGGGGGAAACAGGATAGTAGGAGCAGCAGCCTTGTAAAGGAGATATAGCAAAATCAAGCAATTGTTCCACTTTAGCGTACTTCCTCTAACAAGGGGATATGGAGACGTGTCTCACCTGAACATCTCAAGAGACGGACAAGTGAATTACTAGGCAGTTTCTCCTCCCCCCTCCCCTCCCCCATCCTTAGGAACCTTCAGATGTATTGGAAATTCTTGAAATTGTGCAGGCAACCAAATTGCAAAAAGACTGCTATAAAAATATAGCGCTCCCTTGTAGAAGACATAGAAGTGGGTCATTTTAATGGCACGCTAACTGGGCAACCATGCTCTGGAACAGGGGTGTCACAACTCAAGGCCTGGGGGCCGGATCCAGCCAGAGGTAGGATTCATTTACCTTCCCTACCCGTTTGCAAATGTGAGCGTACCCATGTGCTCACCTCAGTCGCAAGCACTGTCTCATGCATTATGTCCAGGTGGGTGGGCAGAGCCTCCTGCAGTCACCCTACCGGTTTGCTCAAACCGGACAGAACCAGCTGAATCTCACCACTGGATCCAGCTCACAGGGTGCTTAGATCTGGCCCACGGGGCCACTGTGGAAACAGCAAAGGACCGGCCCATGGTGCCTTCCCGAGCTCTGTTTTTGCCAGCAGAGGGTTGCAGGAGCTTGGGAGCCTGTTTTCGCTGGCAGAGTGCTCAGGCCACCACAGGCGCCCCCAACATGAGTGACATCGAGCCGGCCACACCAGTGTTGGGTTGTCCCCGGTTTGGACCATTTCTATAGAACTGGTAGTAAAACTGGAGGCTCTGCCCACCAACCCTGACGTCATCAGAACACTTCTGCGCATGCGCAGAAGAGCGCACGCAGCCCCATTGCGAACCGGTAGTAAAGGTAAGTAGAATCCACCCCTGGGCCACACCCACCCTGCCCACACCCCCACGCGGTCAAACACAATCCCAGTGAAATCGAGTTTGACACACCTGCTCTGGAAAAACCAACTATTCCTTATTGTCAGTTCTTAGCGATACATTCTTCCACAGATCAGTGGTGGGTTGCCCCCAGTTCGGACCGGTTTGCAAGAACCGGTAGTAAAACCGGTAGGAGGCTCCACCCACTGACCTGGACGTCATCATAGGTGATATGGGCGGGCGGGAGCAAAGCAAGCAGGCGCGCGCAGGCATAATGCGAACCAGTAGTAAAGGTAAGTAGAACCCATCCCTGCCCCAGATGTGTTGCGTTCACAACCCCCCACAATCTACAGATGATAGAAATGAAAGCCTGCTTAGGATCATCAATTCCGGCGATTGTTGCTAGAGTTCCCCAGTACCAGTATTAACATACATGTCATTAATGAAAATGCTCCATAAACAAGTCCATTCTCTGGAACATGGACCGCTCAGGTAACCATCAAGATAATGCATAAAACAGTCATAAATATGTAACTATACGACTCGATTTTGGCTGAGTATCAGCATTTTGGATCAAACTCCATTTCTCTTCTAGCAAACTGAAGGTGTGAATCAACAAACCACTCCTGTTCGCTCTGTACCTCATCATCTGTGGAAGTCCTCAGTGTTTTCGGAGCTTGATGGTTTTCTTGTAGACGTTTCATGACCCACCTAGGTAACAACATCAGTGCTAGCAGGAAGTGGGATTTTCTTCCAATGATGTGACCTATTTGGTAATGGACCTTCTGCAAGAAAACCACCAAGCTCAGAGAGCACCAAGGACCTCGCCGTTCAAACCTGAGCGACAAATATTCTCTTCTATGGGTAGCTGGTCATCTTCCAAGCCTTGCAACCAAGCCATCTTTGCCACCTTAAGTGCCAGCCCATCCAAAATCCAAGAAAGGGGTGACCATTCTGTGCTCATTTTATTTGCTCACATGATTAAAATGATGGAAATAGCAGAGTGGTACCGGTGGCCTAGAGGCGGAGTTCTCGCCTCACAATCAGGAGGCTGTGAGTTCAATCCTAGGTAGAGGCCGGTATTTCTCTCTCTCTCCGGGCACAATGAGAATATATCTGCTGAACAAAACTCCGCACTAGCAACAGGAAAGGCATCCAGCCATTAAAATGCTCTGCTAGTTCCATTCAGTTGCCCAGACTGACAGCGTTCCAGAAAAAAACCCCCAACTCCAAGTAAAAACTCTGAAGCAAGCATTTTTCAAAGTTCTATTTACTAGAATAGGTAAACTGGCACATCTGGGAAAACCCGAATCTGAGAGGTCTGGGTTTTCCCTCAGTGAATCAAAAAACCCCAAACCATCCCCTCACTCCTCAGATGATCACATGCTCCAATCACCCTCCGTCCCATCCCCGAGACATCACTCCAATCACTCCTTCTCCAGATGCAGGATTGGTCTGACCTTGACCGACAGGAAGAATGCTATTATGTCTAAAGACAACCCTCTACTAAATCCCCCCTCCTACTTTCTCACACATGAGAAGGATTACGGGGTCGTTAAATGAAGATGATGATGATTGTCTGCAGCATCCTTGTTTTCCCATCTATCCTCAAGGAGGCTCAAAGGGGCCAGCTAGAAAAATCTGAAAGAAATTTCCAGATACAGTCAGGTCCAGAAATATTGGGACATCGACACAATTCTAACATCTTTGGCTCTATACACCACCACAATGGAGTTGGAATGAAACAAACACTATGTGCTTTAACTGCAGACTGTCAGCTTTAATTTGAGGGTATGTACATCCAACTCAGGTGAACGGTGTAGGACCGACAGCAGTTTGCATATGTGTATAGAGCCAAAGATGTTAGAATTGTGTCGATGTCCCAATATTTCTGGACCTGACTGTATTTCTCTCTCTCTGGGCACGATGAGAATATATCTGCTGAACAAAACTCTGCATTGGCAACAGGAAAGGCATCCGGCCATTAAAACGCTCTGCTAGCTCCATTCAGTTGCCCAGACTCGTTAAATGCTGCTGCTGATGCAAATGATGGACAGGAAAAACAAGTCTTTGGGTGATACATGGGGAAAGACCACACCGTTTTTAACTATTCTCAGATATGCAAATCTGGCATTGTGCGGGGGGGGGGGGGTGTCAAAGGAGAAGAAGGGCAGGCCCTTTACCTGCAGAACCAGCTGCTGCCAAGCAGTCGCTAGGGGCTGCCCACTGCCAATGTTGCAGACGTTTATGCGATCCGAGGGCTGGTTGGCCCGCTCGAGTTGCAGGGAGACATTGCGGCGTTCCTCTTCCAGCGCTCGGGTGAGCCGCTCAAAGCGAGCCTCTTGCTCCTTCACAGAGGCCAAGATGCTCGCTGCGGATCGGATGTCATAGTCATCCATGGTTGGGCTCAAAAGGTCTGGCTTGGTCACTGATAGGGCAAAGGACAAAAATTAGGCTGACACGGGTCAGGAGTAAAATGGAGATCCGCAGTGTCCAACCTTGGCAACCTTGTGGATTTCACGCTCTGACCCAGCTCCCCAAACACGACAAACCCTTTGAAGTGAACTCAAAGATTCCTTTATTAGGAGCCCCGGCAAAAAGTTTCTCTCTCACCGCAGGCTAACAAGTCTGTCCGGCAGGGAGATGAATAGTTGTCTGTCACATCTATTCATCTCCGCCTCCTGCCTTTTATCTCCAGAGCTAGAGTGGGGCCTCGCTAGCAGCGTTGGCTCTTCCGTCCCGAGGACCGGCCCATAGATTTCCACTGCTCTCCTCTCCTCTGCCTTCTACGCACTGCATCAGGCACTAGACCCAGCTGTTCCTCCTCTTCCTCATCAGCTATCTCCAGACCTGGGGGGCTGTTAACTCTGCATTTGAGGGCTAATGGACGGCCCAGGCTCCACCTCTCTCTCTCTCTCTCTCTGCCAGCTCCATTCCCTCTTCCCCCTTGGAGCTCTCAGGTTGCTTTGATGCTGACCCTGACTCCTCCTCCTCCTCCTCCTCCTCCTCCTCCTCCTCCTCCTCTGATTTGGCTGCTGGAGGGGCAGGCGGCCAACAGCCACAACACTTCAACTCAATTTACAACCATTCTTTAGTGACCATTCAAAGTCTACAAGGGCACTGGAAAAAAAGGTCTTAGGTTTTTCACACTTATGACCACTGCAGCATCCCTGCTTGGCAACTGGCTCATATTTATGACGGTCCCAGTGTCATGTGATCCCCTTTTGTGACATGCACAGACCATGGGGAAGCCAGATTCACTTAACAACCGTGCTACTGACTTAACAATTGCAGTGATTCACTTAACACCCATGGCAAGGAAGGACGTAAAATGGGACAAAAGAATTCTGGGAGCTTGAAATCCACAAGTCTTGAAAAGTTGCCAATGTTGGACACCTCTGACGTAGATGAAGCCCCACAACGAGGCAACTCCAAAATATTTCCAAGTTTTAATTATAGAATCTAAGATATGCTAACCAACCCGGTGGAACACTTCACACCACGTGGCGGAAGTGCTTCAGAGACGAACGGGGAAATGCAATTGACAGACCGAAGAAAGGATGAACATGTTTCCATGCTTGCATGCCATTACAGTAAAAGAAAGATCAATTCAAGATCTTTTTGCTATGGTCAGGAACGCGTGCAGAGGGCTCAGCTGCCTCTGATCTGACTGCTGTCCAATCTGCATCTCTTCCTTCTGTGTACCAAGGCCATTCTCACAGGCCACTCCACACAAGTACACAGCTTCATGAAAGGCCTGAATTGGGTTAAAGTTGGCTCCACAGGAGTAAAATTCTCCCAAGAATCAAGAGAGCGGAGTGGTTGGAATTACAGGCAGTCCTCGGCTTACAACCATTCATTTAGTGACCGTTCAAAGTTAGAACAGCACTGCAAAAAGTGACTTTAAAACCATGTTTCGCACTTACAACTGTTGCAGAATCCCCATAATCACGTGATCAAAATTCAGATGCTTGGCAACTGACTCATATTTATGACGGTGGCAGTATCCCATGGGTCACGTGATCCCCCTTTTGTGACCTTCTGAGGAGCAAAGTCAATGGGGAAGCCAGAATCACTTAACAACCATGTTACCATGGTTGGTATTCACTTACTTTCGACTGGTTCGCAAATGTGAGTGCGCATGCAGAGCGTCAAAAAGGTGCATTAATGGGACGTGATGACGTCCGGGCAGGTGGGCGGTGCCTCCCACAGCTGCCGCTACCGATTCACCCGAACTGGATAGAACCAGCTAAATACCACCGCTGCGTGTTACTAAGTTAACAACTGCAGTGATTGACTTAACAATCGTGGCAAGGAAGGCCAGACAATGGGGCAAAACTCACTTAAGAAATGTCTCGTTTAGCAGCAGAAATTTGGGGCTCAATTGTGATTGTAAGTCGAGGACTACTTGTAAAATCAAGTGCTGAATAGACCCTGGTTCAAATCTCCCCTCTCTTTCAACGCTCACTGAGTGGAGTAAAGCTACTCACTCATTCATTCCCTCCCATTGTTTAACTCTCTTTGGAAGTTTGCTGTGAAGTGAGCGTGATAAGAAGCTATTTAAAGGATGGCTGTTATAACAGTTGTTCATTTGGGAAAGAAATGTACTAAACTCTTCTTGGAAAGATGGATGAGGCATTTCTGCACTGTCTCCGCTAATTATTTTCTGGTTATTCATCCAGGTACAACTAACTCAGTTCTTATCTGCTTCATCATTAGTAACTAAATGAAGAGACTAGGAAATGTCAGCTACAAATCTACTTAGAAGAATTCTTGTTAAATCTGCTGGTTAAGCTGTGCTATTTATACATTTAACACCTTCAAAATTTGGAGCAAAGCCAGCTTCGCTATATAAAAGCTTTCAATTTTCTTCCATATGTCTTATCCCTGAATCCGGTGGGATTCAGCCGGTTCGGATCGGTTCGGGCAAATCAGATGCTAGTTTTACATCTGGTTTGCTGAACCGGTAGTAGCATGAACTGGCTGGCCACACCCACCCCAGGAGCCTCCACGCAGCCCGTTTTGGATGTCAGGTAAGTGTGGGGCCCACACAGAGGCTCTGGGAGGGAGAAAAATGGGCCTCCCAGAAGTTCCAGACGTCTGGAAACGGGTCCGTTTCTGGCCTCCGGAGCCCAGGGGAGGCCGTTTTCACTCTCCCAAAGGCTTGAGGAAAGCCTCCGGAGCCTGGGGAGGGTGAAAATGCCCCGCCGCCATGGTGCAGGAGGCCGAATGGGCCACGCCCACCATGGCCACGCCCATCCAGCAACCAGGCAGAGAACCAGTTGCTAAAATTTTTGAATCCCACCCCTGCACTGAACTATCTATCCTTCCAAATAGTTTATATAGCTAGATTTAACACAAGTATTTTTTGATCAACAAAGGGGACTGCAAACTTATTACTGAAAAGTCGGTCGGAATTTGTGGGAATCCAATTTCGGTGTCAGAATTCTGTACGTCAAAAAGCCAAAAAATGGGACAGTGAAACCATTCTGGGCATCCAAAGTGTGTAACCTGTTGTTGCTGTGCGGCATTTGAAGAAAAAAAATGGCCTTAAGAGTTGCCTTATTACTAGGCAATGAAACTCTATACAGTTTCGACTTACAATGATTTGTTTAGTGATAGTTCGATAGTCTGACAACGGCACTGAAAAAAAGCGACTTATGACCAGTTTTCACTCTTACGACCGTTGCAGAATCCCTACAGTCACCTGATATGAATTCAGACGCTTGGCAACTGATTCATATTTATGACGGTTGAAGAGTGCTGGGCAGTGGTGGGGTTCAAATAATTTAACAACTGGTTCTCTGCCCTAATGACCAGCTGGGTTGGCATGGCCATGGTGGGTGTGGCTATTGGGTGTGACAGGCAACACTCAGCCTCCTGCACCCCCCTGGGAGCAAAAATGCCTTTCCCGTACCCCGTTTTGGACCTAGTAGGCCTCCCTGCAGTCTCCTGGGAGCAAATACAGGCCACGGGGGGCCACGCCACACAGACCCGTGCCCCATTTTGGGCCTAGTAGGCCTCACTGCAGCCTCCTGGGAGCAAAAACGGGCCATGGTGGGGGGGCACACCACACACCCCCGTGCCCCATTTTGGGCCTAGTAGGGCCTCCTGCTCTTAGCTGGGAACCAAAACAGGACGTGTGGGGATTCCTGGAAGGAGCAGGGCGGGGGCCAGCTAGCAATTTAACAACCAGTTTTCCCAAACTGGCTGAATCCCACCACTGGTCCTGGGGTCATGTGTTCCCCCTTCTGCAACTCTCTGACTAGCAAAGTTGATGGGGAATTCAGTTAACAACCGTATTATTACCTCAACGGCTGAGGTGATTCCCTCAACAACTGTCTCTCTTTAGCAACAGAAATGTTGGGCTCAAATTGTGGTCGTTAAGTCGAGGACTCCCTGTAGTTAAATCTGTGCTGATCTTAAGTAGCATTCCAGGACATGCAACAAAATTCCCCCCTCATGCAATTTTGGAAAACGTGCGTTGAGGAAGAAGAAGGAAAAAAGAAAAAATACACACCTAAGAAGATTTCGGAAGGCCTTTATGCTAAGAAGGTTGGGACATCACACATTAATCTCTAGAGGAAATGAAGCCAGAGACAACCTTAAGCAGAAAAAGCTGTAAAGAAAGAGAGAGGGGGAAAAAGGGAGAGAAAGAAAGAAAACAAGTTAGTGAGCAAGGAGTTAGTAAGATTACTCTCTGTTGTTCCTAGACATTTTATTTCACCAAAGAAGATTAGCTGCATAACAGAGAAGAAAATGAACAAAGGCTATAGAGTACAAGGGAGTTTAGAATGCTTTACGGCAGCGCGTCTCAATTTGAGAAACTTTGAAAATGCATGGACTTCGATTCCCAGGATTCCCTGGGAGAATTCCCATGCTGGCTGGGGAATTCTGGGGGCTGAAGTCCACACATCTTAAAGCCGCTGAGGTAGAGAGGCACTGTTTTAATGCTACGACAGTACGGTGCAACTCTATCAGCCTTCCTCAACCGGGGGCCCTTCCAGTGGTGATGGAACCATGACGTAATTTACTTGAGCATCGGAGGGCACCAGGTTGGCAAAGGCTAAACTCCATCAACTCCTGAAAAAAGGAAGAACTCACCATCTCCTGGTCACTGGCCCAAAGTCACCCAGTGGGCTTTCATAACTAAGCAAGTCTAGAACTCACCAACTCCTGGTGATTGGACCAAAGTCACCCAGTTAGCTTTCACAACTAGACAAGACTAGAACTCACCATCTCCTGGTGATTGGCCAAAACTCACCCAGCTAGTTTTCATGGCTAAAGCAGGACTAGAACTGATGGTCTCCTGCTTTCTAGCCAAGGTGCCTTAACTAACTAGACCAAATTGGCTTTCTATATTGGGGTTTTTTCCCCCCTACTACATTATCATAAACATCTTGAGAACTTAGAATTGGTCTTTTGCCTTTCGTTGTCATCAGTAGGGACTCCTCTGGGTGAAAACCATCAGCTCTGTTTTGTTTCTGGAGAGCCCCTGTTTTTAAGCCCGGGCACTGAGTGAGCTATTCAGGATGTAATTATTACGTATTTTTCTGCAACTGTCTCCTTGCAGAGTCCAGCAAATTCCAGTATCCAAGCTAAGCCTCTCTCCTCTGCTCCAACTGGAGCAGTTTCTTTGCTTCAATGGCCTTTGCTCTCCATTCCTCCTCTAATTTGGCCGATTTTCAACGATCCCACACCAATGAAAAGCAGCGAACAAAAGGTGGCTGTTTCAATGCAGGCACAGACAGACAGGCACAGTGTGCTGATGTCAGGAGAAAGAAGTGGGGTGGGGGAGTGGGGGAAAGGATCAGGGACAGGGGTTTTGTTTAAGGTAGACACCCACACTCACACCCCCAAAGTAATCTGCGAAACAAAGAGTTCAGCCAAGGAGAGATTGAAGAGAGAGGAAACGTCTCGGTGAAGAAAAAAACGATAATAGAGAGGGGAATATTTCCCCAACTCAATGCCCATTTAGGAGGGGAAAAATGATCTGGAGTTTTTTTTTTTAATTTCAACCGCATAAGTTAGTCCATGAAATGCATCCCTCGGCAGAAAAAAACCAGGAGTCATTTACAACACACCGTGTTAAGAACTGCAACAACTATTATCTAGGACAGGGATGGCGAACCTTTTCGGCACAGGGTGCTCAAACCGGAATGTGCGTGCATGTGTGTGCATGTGCGCGCACCGGAAACCCGAAAACTAGTGGGCCAGTACCAGGGATGAAATCTACTTACCTTCCTTACTGGTTCGGAAGTGTATGCACTGCGCGCACACCTTTTGCGCATGTTAAAACCAGGAAGTAATGACTCCTGGGTGGCGATTGCTACTGGATCGCCGAACCACAAGGAAAAATCGCTACTAGTTTGGGCAATCCAGTCCGATCCGGGAGCATTTCACCCCTGGCCGGTACGCATGCGCACGCCGGTCAGCTGCTCTTCGGGTTTCTGGCACGCGCATGCGCACCAGCCAGCTGCTCTTCACATGCACTGGAGCACCAGAAACCCGAAGACCAGCTCGCCGGCACGCACATGCCATTTTTTGGCCCATTTTTCAGGTCGTTTTTAGGGCTGTTTTCAGGCCGTTTTCTGGTGCTCCGGCTCCTGCAAAGACCAGATGGAAACCAGAAGAGCAGCTGGCAATGGTGCACGTGCCCACAGAAAGGGCTCTGCTTGCCACCTCTGGCATGCTTGCCATAGGTTCGCCATCACGGATCTAGGACAGACAGGCAGAAGGCTGGCATCTATGAACACCAAATGGCAGTCAGAAGACATGATGGCAATTCTTTGATATCACAAACATATAGACGGATTTAACCATAGTTTTCAATTGAGGAAAATGGGACCATCCTAGAATGCACCAGGCCAAGTTGAAAAATGCCAGGGAGTTTCTAGAAGCCTGGCATTATCGACAAATCAGCCATCAATAGGCACACGGACATAAACAATATCTATAGACTATGCAAGAGAGATAATCCACCAGCCCCAAAGAGAAAAAGATTCCAGCACCTTTCCATTAGTGATCAGCACTCAGATCAGCATAATGTCAACTTGCAAAGCTTTCAAGTTGCCATGAGCAGGAAGGGAGGGAGAACTGATAGAGCTGATTGATTTCCATAACTGAAGCTGCATTCCATAGATGCTTTCTTACCGCAATCAGTAGATGGGTGTTGGGTTCCACAGCCAGCCAAAGTGGTTAATTGGGGAATGTGATTTATGACATGGCCAGGGAGGAGGGGAGAGACAGGGTCATAGGGGAACATAAAGCTATGTGGGATTAGTTCTAAAACTGCATCCGAATTGCCGAAATGGTGCTCCTAATAAATTACTGTATTTCTTTTGAAGTTTGGCTCGTGGCTCATGAATTAATTAGGGCATCTTTCGGAAACTTCACACACAGATTAACTCCAAGGTTCACTTCAGACCAACAATCAACTAAATTAATCCCCCAATCAGGAAACTGCCAAGGAGCCATCAGGAAACAGCCCAACCAAAGAATCTCTAACACTCACCCACCCAGACAGGTAAGTCACCAGAATATAAACTGACAGCAAACTGCACTCCTTACTAGCATTGATGATGTTGCCTAGTTAGTCATGAAACTTCTGCAAGAAAACTAGCAAGCTCAGAGAGCACCAAGGACCCCGTAGTTGTCCTCCTCCTCCTCCTCCTCCTCCTCCTCCATTCTACAAAACCCACTCCATTCTACCACTGATGACGTTACCAAGTTGGGTAATGAAAGTGTGCAAAAAAGCAATCAAGCTTAGAGAGTACCAAAACTCCCAGTCCTCCTCCTCCTCCTTCTCCTCTCTGCAAACCTCCCTCCCTTCTAGCACTGATGATGTTACCTAGCTGGGTCATGAAATACCTGTAAGAAAGCCACCAAGCTCATGCACCACCAAAGACCCCATAGTCCTCCTCTTCCTCCTCTTTCCCTTCTCCTTCCTCCACTCCGCAAACCCCACTCCTGTCTAGCTTTGATGATGTCACCTAGTTGGGTAAGGAAATGTCTTCAAGAAAACACAGCTCAGAGAGTTCCAAGGACCCCACAGTCGTCCTCCGTCTCAACTCTACAAAACCCACTCCATTCTACCACTGATGATGTTACCTACTTGGGTAATGAAAGTGTGCAAAAAAGCAATCAAGCTTAGAGAGTACCAAAACTCCCAGTCCTCCTCCTCCTCCTTCT
>JANHZT010636109.1:0-12673 GCA_032468215.1 Stegonotus admiraltiensis | reverse complement strand
TGTATAAAATATACAAAAGTATGAAGGCTATTGCTTAACGCATTGTAAGCCGCCCTGAGTCTCCGGAGAAGGGCAGCGCATAAATTAAAATTAAAAAAAATAATAGAATAAGGAATTCTATTATAAATAAAATAAGGAATGAAAAATGTAATGAGAATACATCAATATGGTAACAAAAAGATGGATAGGAAGAGAACAGAGAGTAAAGGGGGTTGTCTGCTATCAATCCAGCAGTTACCTCCAACGTGGGACTCCCCCATCTGAACCTCAGGCCAACTGGCAGAGTCAGATCTACTGGCTCCTGCAGAAGGATAGGAGGATGGACAGATCTTCCAAAGATATTCCAAAGGATATGTGTAGCAGCAAAGAAGGCTCTTGTTCTGGATCCCAATTCTTTGACTGACGGGATCTGAAGTAGGGCCTCTCTGTTGACATGAGTAGAATGGGCTTATCCTAGTGGGATTGGCAAAAATATCAGCTATTCCTGTTTCTGTTCTGAGTGGACTTAGTAATCACCAATATTCTAGGAAGAATAGCAACAAAGCCACTCAGTATATAGGTAAGAACGTCTGACACTCTAGTTGCTATATTGAGAATACTGTGCTAGATCATAAAGAAGGAGGGTCTTTCAGGAAATTGAAAACAGTACTTATTGTAATGATACAGTGAGCAAGAGGCTCAGTCCAAAAGGCCTGAGGAGCTGCATTTGGGAAGAGGAACAATATTTTACTCAAATGAACAAAATATGCAACGGAATAATAAAATTTATGTGACTCTTGACACTCTAAAATAGCTCTTGCTACAAGTTGCGAACTGTATTTTACCAGAGCTATAAAATATATTCCAGCCATGGTGAAACACATGTATATTCGGGGGGGGGGGCACGACACATGGGACACCACCTCTTTTCTAATTACAAAGCACATGTATCATTTTTTTCTGTTTATATGAATGGTATAAATATTCATATATTGTCAATTTCTACAAATGTACATAAGTACATCTATGGTCTTGATTAATGGAGAAATGGTAATGGAATCATTGATTTACAGTTATATTCATTACATTAAATTATTTTCATGTGAGTTATTTTTCCATCTTGCATTAAACAGTTCCATCTCTCCATTTTTCAGTTCCCTCCATATTCTTAACAATCCTTAAAACTTTGTATTGTTTGGTTTTCTAACTTTTTCTAAACACCATTGCTTCCCTTAATTATTATTTTCAGCAGACTCTTTTGGTGTTTTGTTGGGCCTTTTTATAATTGTTATAAAATTAGTAGCTGGAATCTTATAACCATATCCAGAGATTTGGCTCTGATCTGAATGCAGATGTATTTCACATGCAAAAAGGAAGATCATCTACAGCAGAAGTGTCAAACTCAATTTCATTGAGGACTGCATGAGGGTTGTGTTTGACCTCGAATGGATAGGGGGAACATGGCCAGAGAGGCATGGCCAACTCAATGTCACTCATGTCTGGGTTGCTTGTGGGGCCCTGAGTGCTCTGCCAGCAAAAACAGGCTCCTGAGCTCAGTTTTATTCCTGTGATGGCCTCCTGTAACCAGTGGTGAGATTCAAATAATTTAACAACCGGTTCTCTGCCCTAATGATTTCTTCCAACAACCAGTTCACCAAACTGCTCAGAAAGTTAACCGGTTCTCAGTGGTGCGAACTGGCTGAATCCCACCACTGCCTGCAACCCTCTGCCAGCAAAAACGGAGCTTGGGAGGACAGCCTGTGACCCTCACGAGCTCCGTTTTCACTGGCAGAGGCACTGTAGGCCTGTCCTTCTCTGTTTCCAGGGCGGCCCCACATCTAAGCACCCTACAGGCCAGATCTGGCCCCTGGACCTTGAGTTTGACACCCCTGATCTACAGGCACTTCAATAAAAAGAAAACATTACTACATGCAAAAACATGTGTCAGCAATTTTTTTCATTACAATATATAAAGAACTAATTCATGTGAGGAATTTCTTGTATATGATGTAGCCTAGAGTTTCTTCAAACGTGTGCTGCTTATTTTTTGTTTTGTTTTTTCAATTTAATTTATGTTATCCACTGTGCAACCTATCCATAAAAATGTAGTGTTACTTTCTTTGAGCCACAGATCATCCTTATTATAACAATTTATCAAACAGACTTGCCTTTCTAGGGCAGGGATTAAGTTTAGCCAATACTATTAATGATGCCAATCTGAAAACAAAATAGGATGGGAATGCTTTAAATGTGTGCTATGTGTCACCATTTAAAGCAGATTTTGCAAATCTGGAGCTCTATAGTTATGTTGAATCACAAGTCACATATCTGTAAACCAACAGATTGTTGAACATGCAGCACAGAAAAGACTACTTTATTCCATGGAATAAACAGACATTTTCAATGTTATAGCATGTTTATCAAAAAGAAAGCCACTTGATGTAAAAAGAAAGCCACAATTATGCAATATCAATCCTCAATCTTTATTTGTCAATCTGAAGGCCATTCCACATATTATATAGTTTAAAAATGACATAGTCTGTTGACAAAGCTTAAACTAATAAACTATGAGGGCATCAATCTGCATTCAATCAGATCCAATGTTCAAAAATCCTATATATTAACTTTCTCCAAGTGTTTCATCTAAGTTTAAAACTTTAAAATGGCATTGTGTTTAATCTGTGGTATCTATCCAGCATATTCTTTGTCAGCCTCATTTTCAAGCACTTCTAGACCTTCCTAGCATAATTTATTTTTCTAAAGAATATGACTGCATGACATGACAAAAATAAGAACCTTAGCTTGGTAATGTTAGCTTCTAGTGAAATGTCAAGCTTGATGTAGTCTATAATCAACTTGCCTATTATTTTTGCTGCTCAAGGTATACGTAGTAGCTGTTTCCAAACCCGTAATTCGAATGAGTCTGTTTTTTTCCCCTCTCTGTTTCTTCTATTGTCCAGCATTCACAATCATAGATACCCTGTTTCCCCCAAAATAAGACATCCCCTGATAATAAGCCCAATCAAGCTTTTGAGCACATGGCAATAAGGCCAAGCGCTTATTTCAGGGTTCAAAAAAAATATAAGAGAGGGTCTTATTTTCGGGGAAACATGGTAGTTATAGGAAAAACAATCCCCATAACTATCAATAATTTATTATAGATGCCAATGTATCTGGAAGTGTATTATTTGCCAAAGTCCATCTCATCTGCTTTTATCATCTTTATATTATTTAAATTAGAAAAAAAATGCTAGTAAGATTCAAATCAAAGCAGTAGTTCAAGTTCTGAAAGATCATGGAAAACAAAACTTATAAAGGGGAACAGCTCGGTGTCTACCTGTCCTCAAAACAAGACAGAAGCAAGCTGTAAAAAAAAATGTGGTGCTATGGATCCAGGAAAAAGGCATAACCTTCTATAGAAGGAAGGTTCTGGAAACTCAGCGTTTTAAATTGCTTTAAGAAGAAAACACTGGGAAACCAAAGATTGGACCAGTACAATAAATTCTTATCTAACCAGTGTAATAAAACTCACAGAAATCAAGTTCACTATATTTTTTTGTACAAAGAGATGAAAGAGATCAGGTATAACAGCAAAGCTGTGGCCAAAAGCTAATTGTAGAGTATATTATAAATCACCCAAGTTTCAAGGCAATATAAAGCAGGAGAATAAAGCCAACCAGTTTCCATAATGGGAAATATTTCCAAAGGATTTACTTTGGGAAAGTAAATTAGAAGACAGTTACAATCTCAGACTGGTATGCTAAAGGATCCCTATGGACAGACAGTAACTGGTTCAAAAAGATCAGACATGGAAGGGATATAATAAAATTCTTATAATAGAGCTATTCCCTACATACAAGGGAATGGCTTTCATAAAATGGAAATCCAAGAACACTTCATTGTCCTCATGCAAAACCTATACACAGGTCAGGAAGTCATACTCCAGACAGAAACAAACTGATTCCAGATTGGCAACAGAATGAGACAAGGCTGCATTCTCTCCCTTCGTTGTCAATCTATAAATGGAATATATTTTGAGCAAAGGTGGACAGAAAGTTGTAAACCTGGATAAAGAAACATCAATAACTTGCCAATTATTCTGCTCTGATCCTTGAAAATACAAATGACCTGCAAGTTGTAATAATGAAAATCAAGGAGCACAGTGAAAAATGGGGCTAAGATTAAATAAAAAAGACCATATCATGACAGATAAGGGCAACTAGACTTATAATTTATGAAGGTATGGTGATGAGCTTCTCTATTTTACAATTGACCATTAACAGTAGAAAGCCAGAAGTCAAGAAATATATTTCAGACTAGCACTTGGTAAGGGTAGCAAAGAAAGCATTGGAAAATATTTTCAGAGGCTGTGATGTGATTATATCTACAAAAAATTTTAATTGTAGAGACAACAAATGTGAAAACTGTAGTTTGACGAAGCAATGTAGAAAGTGTGCTCATTTTTTTAATGCTGATATTGGAAAAGACTTGCAAATACAGTGCAATAGGAAAACAACAAATGGATCATAGAATAAATTGATGTAGAATTTTCATTTGAGGAACAAATGATCAAGCTCAAACTATAATGTTTTGAATACAGTCTGAAAAAATCAGGCTCCCCTGAAAAGTCTAGAATGCTGGGAAAAGTGAAAGAAAAAAATAGATTACCAGAAGTAATGTGGATTGTAATATTAATTAATAACCTATGGAGAAACTAAAATGGCAGATTGAGGACAAGTCATCCAGGGGAAAGTTTATCTTTATAGTCATTAATAGTCAACACCTACTTCATAATTCTTAATTGTTTCCATTGTTTTTAGTACTATGAGTAGTTGTTATTGTATGTATGTTGCTATATTATCTTTTTCCTTTTCCCACAATGTTCTGAGATAATTCTTGTTCCCTTATCTTTTGTGGTATCCTTCCTGCATCCATGAAGGCTCTCTTACTTCTGATTGGTTGTTCTCAGTTGTCAAGTCATTGTCTCAGTAGAACTTTCAATAGTCTTCATATTCCAAGCCTTCTACAGATCCCTTTAACTTTCCTTAATTTTTCATCTCTTCTAGTTTATGTCAGTCCTTCCTTTTGAATACTTTGGTCAGCCTTGCCTGGTTTGCTTAATCCAATGCTGGGGAGTTTATTTTCCCATGAGGCTACATGAGAAATTGGGACTGTTGTGGAGGACTGAACCAATATGGCTATGAAGGTGCATAGGCATGCATGCACACACATAAGTAAGTTGAAAAAAAATAACAGTTGCCTTCAAATGAAAAGCAATGCAATGGCATTGCATGCTGGCATGTACTTATTTACATTTGAATTCTAACTTCTAGTTGACCTCACGCAGTCCGGACAAGGACAGCCAAAAGTCCATATGTGGTCCAAAGGCCCATAAATTGCAGATCTGCTTTAGCCCATATCGAAGTTTTCCTATTTTCTTCCATTCACAACTAAAACGGCAGCCTATTGCCTGGGACAGCATAAATTACCATAACACAAGAAGTTTATCTAAATTCACAACATGAGAACTGGTTGGGAGGAACCTTATTATTAAACTTTCTGGCAAATAGCCAGTTGGACAAAGCATTCAGAAAAGATGCTCTGCAGACCATGGCAATACATAGGTAAACATCTCTAGTTGAAGTGTTAAAGCAATTGTGTCCTTTGGAAAATTTGCACAGTTATGGCAAAGGCTGCCCCCAGCTAGCCATATGGATATTTTATGGTTGTCCATGAAAATGATGGCAGACCATTTATGAGTATGCCCAAGACATTCTTAAAATTCCAGATGTAAAATTCCAACAAAGGTTGAGGACTTCAATATTAGTGATCCAACATCCAGGACCTAGACACTGGCAGTGAAAATTATGCAGTATCCAAAGAAATTCCCTAATGAAATACACTACAGTACTCTGTAAGTGTTCACGTGCATACAGAAAACAAATTTTGTAAGGCAGCAGTCAGAGGGAGAAATTTTAAACCCTTCCACTAATTTAGCTCCAAAACAACTACATAAAATCTTCTGGCTGATTAAGCATACCAAAGCCAAGTATGTCCCTTGAAACTTTTGCAATTTGAGAAGGTCAGCATATATGTTACTTCTTATAACATTACCTTCCTATATGCATGCTAATACATTTAATCACTATTGATTGTTGGAAGATTAGACCTGGTCCAGGAACAAGTTAAAGATATAAATGGGTATCCAACTGTCATAAAGATGTAATATATAACATTCGAGTCTAAATTCAAATAAAAATATATAACATTTATTTTATTTGTTTTCTCAAAGAATATACAATAGTGTCGTCATTTGTAAATAAATGTAATTATTTTGTAAATAAAAGCTAGTTTTGAGTTGTAAAATTTACTATGGTACATAAACATAAAAATTATATTCAGATGTGTTCGTGCTGCTCATATAGGTTTATTTAAAGATCTGTTACAATTTTCCATTTATTCTAAATGTATTAGAAATTAGAAAGGTTACTATAATGTTTTAGAGAACTAAATGAAAATTGCTTTTAAATTACAGCAAACTTGTAAATTAAAAAAACCCTCAAAACATCAACATACTTCTCATCTACACTTTTAAGAAAAATTGCAATAACAACTTACATGTAAATGCCATTTAAATGTAAATTAGGGTTTTTAAATGGCAAACCTGTAGGTAATTTTTTTTCATGTATCTAACTTAAAGACAATTTTAAATAATGAAACTGTCCTTAATACTGGAAGAAAGAAAACTGATTATATAATGTTATATAAATTTAAATACTAGACATTTCAAAAATATTTCATTCAGCAAAATAATACCCGTTTATGAAATGTTAGCTTTTACATTTATTAATATACCGAGTAGGATTATTTCTTTGTGATCAGACTGTTAGAGCAGATTACATAAGACAAAAAGTTTTTAAAATAAATCTATAAATCTCCTAAAATCAGCCTACTTGGAAATATAGTATTTTTCATAGATTTTTTTTGTAAATGTACTTCTTTAAAAAACAGTGATTTTTTTGCCAAAGAATATTGTCAGGGAAAAAACTGAAAAAATATACAAATTCATATGGGACATAGAGAACATCACATTTTAAACAATTGTGTGCTCTCGCTCTCTCTTTCCTTCTCACTCACCCTCTTTGCATATATGTATATATGCATTTATGTATATATATGCACCTATATACATCTGTAGCTATCAATCTGTCTGTCTGTCTGTCTGTTTCTCTATCCACCTATGTATCTCCTTAATGAATAACACTAATGTGCCAGGCAGCATATAATATATCAATAACGAAGTTTCACTAAGGCACAAAGTAAAGGAAAAAAAATACCTCAAAGATACATATTCATGAAAGAGCTTGTCAGTGTGCTAGAGTAAATGTCAGAGAATCTTTAAAGCTTGTTACTACTAGATTTAACTAAAAATGCTGCCTTGCATAAGAGATAAAATGTTACAAGTATTCATAATGCTCTATAAGGCTGCTATTTATAAAAATTCTTGGTAAAATTGGTAAAATTTCTTGATTGAGTGATTGCTATCATGCTTGCCATGTAGACTGAATTTGTCCAAGAACTCAAGACAACCTTCCTCAGATATAACTAAAAACATACAGAATTTATATTATTTTATGACCAAAATTGCATTCCTCAGAAATTTCCATGGAGAAAAGAATACACACACGAAAAGATGTTTTACTAAGTGGGTGATCAAATTAAATCTGTTGACGATTCTTACAAATTCAGTTTAACAATTAATACTCAGTGTACTCTTAGTCTACCTTGTAATATTATCTGAAAAAAATTCTTAATTTTTGCTGTTATAAAATATGTTAAGCCTTGGAAAGAAAGAACTACTGTATGTAGATCAGAAAAAGTCAATGCCCTAAGTGCCATTGAGATAGCAGTATGGGTTGTTCCAGCATATCATATGAATGTTTTACTCAGCAGAAGAGCAAACCAATGCATTTTTGTCTCAATTAACTGGATGCATAAATTAGCTGCATGAACTTACTCCTCCACATTTTCTTGCTTTGGGGGAATTGGGGGTGGGGGCTATAGCTTACTATTATACTCAAATCCTATTTCACAGTTAATCTAGAAAATCTTTGTCCAACCTAATGCCTTCCAGATGTATTCCATTTAGAGATATATAAGAAATCCACCTTGGATTTCTCTTTCACAGTACATTTTTATCCCAATTGCTCTCCACTATGACATTGACAGCAAACAGCAAATAAGAAGTCAATGGTGATCCTGCTTGTATTTGGGGAATTTCCACAGCTATATACAATAAATTGTGATTTATTATTAGCTTATTGAATGAACTGCGACTTGGCACACTACCTATGTGGATGGTGGGATTTATTGGAAGCTTCTTGATTTGTTGCTTGTTTGGTTTTGCTAGGCTCAGAAGGTGACAGCTTCTAGCCATCTCTGGAACCTTAAAAACTAAGCAGACTCTGGCCTGAATCACTCTGGAATGTAGGATAAATAGAAGGATCCAGAAGGCAGCAAACCATTTGTATACTACTACTGCATGGATGCTGTCTCCAGGAATCATACTCAACTATCCCTAATATACTTCCATAAAATTATTTCCTTTTCACAATAGCTTTATAATATGTAAGTCTGATTCACAGATAAGTTCTTGTTGTGACTAGAATATTTCCAGGACCTCTTGGTCAGTGCTCAGTTCACTTCACTTCCTGGTTTTCATGGATTTACTAAATCTAATTGTATAAAAATTTACTTTCTTGCTACTACTTCTACTGAAGTTGCTTGCTTTTATTTAAGCTATTACTGTTGCATGGCAAAATGTGTTTTTGATTTACAGTTCATATGATGCTTTAATCTAAATGTTATACACTGTTTACCAAGAAAAGTTAAGACAGGTTTATAGATGCATATTAATAAAAAGCAAGGAAAAAGACAAAAGTGCCCAAACACATTGTAGATACTTTGTTTCTCATATTTTTACACTTGTCTCTTTCCCTCTAAGCAAGAGTTCACTTGTCAAACATTCAAATTCCCAAAAAGATTTGCACACGGTTAGAACGTGTGTGTGTGTGTGTGTGTGTAACACATTCACAATTTATTAACTTGTCAAGTTTGTTCGTTTTTGGAGTGCCTACATATCAGTTTTTGACTCCTTGCAACTATCTAGACAAGTCCTTGCAATTTTCCCAGCAAGATTTTGGAAGTGGTTTGGCATTATTTTCATCTTCTGAGAGAGCAAGTAGCCTAAGGTCATCCATCTGCCTTCACAGAATCATAGGGCTAGATGGGATTTTGGAAGTCCATGATTGTCCAATCTTTTCTTCAATCTAGCCTTCAATGAAGGACAACTCTGGGAAGCAAGCTATTCCATTATTTAATAGTTTTCACTGTCAGGAAACTATTCCTTAATGAGCCTCCACCCATTGTTTCTTGTCCTACCTTCAGGTGCCAAGGAGAGTAAATCAACACCATTATTATTATTATTATTATTATTATTATTATTATTATTATTATTATTTAATTAATTTAACTTCTATACCGCCCTTCTCCTAGAGGACTCAGGGCCGTATACAGCAACTAAAAACACAACAATACACATTTAAAATAATATAAAACAATTAAATAGCCTGGCTCAAATTTAAAAACCCCATAATAATACAATTTGCTAATTTAAAAGAGTTTGAAAAAGGGGGGTTAAGCCAGCCCGGCTTGGTGAAAAAGATACGTTTTGACGGCACATTGAAACACATAGAGGTCAGGGATCCTCCGTATCTCCGGGGGCAGGTCATTCCAGAGACCATCTTCTCAGTAGCAGCTCTTCAAGTATTGCAAGATAGCTATCATGTCTCACCTCAGCCTTCTCTTTGTTACCATACCTAATTCCTTCGGCCATTTTTTTAGGATGTAGTCTTCAGACCTGTAATTCTTGTTGCTCTTCTTTGCACTCTTTCTAGAACCTCAGCATCCTTTTTGTATTGTGGTGACCACAAGGGGATACAATATTCCAAATATAGCTTCACCAATGGTATACGAAGTGGCGCTACATTTCACTTATTTTTGATACTATGTCAAAAGCAGGACTAGAACTCACAGTCTTCTGGTTTGTAGCCTGATACCTTAACCATTATACCAAACTGGCTCTCTGCAATATATTAACTTGACAAATAAATTACTGCTAACCTTTTCTGGATGGTCAAATCATCCAAATTTGGTTGCAGGCATCAGATTGTCAATCCACGCTCTGAACAAAATGGTAATTTATAAGCTTTAAATAAAAGTGATATTAAAGAGCTATACTGGAAAGTATTTTTTAAAATAATAGTTAATCTAATGCTTTAAAATCAAATAAGATGAATATATTTATATACTTACTGATTTAATTCTATATCCAGGATGAAAGAAGATCCAAAAGCATCAACCTGGAAGCTGGCTCGAGCAATATGAGTTGACTGCAATATAAAAATAATTGCAATTCCTTAGTTACTACATCATCATCCTGTTACAGCCAAAAGTTAAGAACTTTAATAATCCTAAAAAACAAAATTCTGCATTAATGCATAAGTAGAAAAGTTATAACTAAGGTGTTTCTATAGAGAGAGAAACAAAAAAGCGAGCTATATCATATTATTCATATTGTGGGTTCCCCCATATTTTAATAACTTTAGAATTTTTACTTTTTTAAAAAAGTTATATGGCTGCCCATTTCACACCAAGTGGCATACAATAAAACATTCTACAAAATGACATTAAAAGCAATTAAAAATTCTACAAGACAATATTAAAATATTAAATAATCATACAAGCAAGATCATAAGAAGCAATGCACAGGAATGTTACATATTTATTGATTGATTGATTGATTTGATTTGATTTATATACCGCCATTACACAGATTTTATGTTGCCAGCAAATTCCCAGGCCTGTTGGAAAAAAACACATTTTAAAGGGTTTCTAGAAAGTCATAAAGGGTTAACTTCACCTGGGGAGGGGAATGAAAATGGGCAGATACTGCAACAGAAAAGGCGTGTTTCTTAGGAAATCTTTCAAAGATATTACTTGCAGCATGCTTTTCCTTCTGAACCTGATGGGACAGGTAAAAATTGGTTGACTCAGCCTTCCATCCTTTCGAAGTAGGTAAAATGAGGACCCAGTTTGTGGGGGCAATAAGCTGACTTTGTATAAAATAGAACACCATTGGGGGTGGGGGGGCAAAAAGCAGGTATACACAAAAGTATGAAGGCTATTGCTTAATGCATTGTAAGGCTTTCTGAGTCTCTGGAGAAGGGCAGCATATAAATCGAACTAATAAATAAATAAATATATAAATATCATTGGTGAGAGGCCGTACCTCAAATAACCTGGCCCCTGCTATGTAAGCCTGCACTTTCAATTGGACCTGAAAGCAAACTGGTAATCAATGTGGCTCATGGAACAGTGTCATCCTACTAGGGACAGATATAGTTGCAAGTGCAACCAATTATGAACCAGCTGAAGCTTCTGAGTACTTTTCAAAGGAGCCTTATGTAGAACATGTGTTCTGACCCAGCTCTCCAAAACTGACAAACTCTCTGACGTGAACTCAAAAGATTCCTTTATTAGGAATGCCGGCAACCCCCAGCAAAAAGTTTCTCTCATAAGCTAATAAGTCCAGCCAGCTAGAAGATGAATAGATGTCTGCCACATCTATTCATCTCTGCCCCCCTGCCTTTTATCCCCAGAGCTTGGGTGGGGCCTCGCTAGCAGCAGTGGCTCTTCCTTCCCCAGGATCAGCCCATGGCTTTCCACTGCTCTCCTCTCCTCTGCCTTCTGCGCATCCACATATCAGGCACTGGACCAAGCTGTTCCTCCTCTTCTTCATCAACCACCTCCAGACTGGGGGCTGTTGACTCTCCATCTGAGGCTGACAGATGGCCCAGGCTCCGCCCCCCCCTCTTTCTCTCTCTCTCTCTGCCAGTTCAATTCCCTCTTCCCCCTCAGAGCTCCCAGGTTGCCCTGATGTTGACCCTGACTCCTTCGCCTCCTCCTCCTCTGATTCAGCTGCTGGAGGGGCTGGCTGCCAACAGGCCACAACAACATGTTACAGAAGCCCATTTGGAAGGTGAAGAAATTTCTAAAAGTGACACAGTGATATTGTATTTATGTTTAATACAGGTAGACCTTAGGTTAGAGTAGCAATTGGGACTGGAATTTCTATTACTAAGCAATGCATGATGTCATGTGATTACATCACTTAGCAAGAACAATACCAGCAATCCCAGTTGCCATTATAATACTCAAGGACTGCAGATTGCTGAATTAATAGTTGTAACCTGAGGACAATCTGTAAAACCTTTTAGGAAGCACCAATGTTAGTACCCCTTAGTAAATCTACTGGCATCACTCGGAAGTATGAGTTGCAAAGTAGAACACACAATATTTAAAAATCCAATTTTAAGTTAGCAGTATATCTTTTCTTTCCTACTTTGATCTGCTAAATGGTATCTGAAATGAAACAGCAAGCCAAAGTAAACTTATCCAGTACACATTCATCCTAGATATAAAAGGACTTACAATTGAGCCCTGAAATTTCCCAGAACTCTAAAATCTTTTAATTGACTACTTTATACCAAGAAAATAGATTACGAGCCCTGGTAGTACAGTGGACTAAAAACACTGTTATTAACATCTGCTGCTTGCAATTACTGCAAGTTCA
>JANHZT010635799.1:0-12676 GCA_032468215.1 Stegonotus admiraltiensis | reverse complement strand
GGGCCATTAAGGCCTGGGCCAGTCTATTCTACATAACAAAGATCTACCTCCTTCAGGTAGAGCCATAGTAGGAATTGTCAAAGATCCAACAAAGAGAGGATTAGCCCTCTACCTATCTAGCGACAGAAGCTCACCACATGTGACCTTTTGTCACATGTGACAAAAAAACAACCTTTTGTGACCGGCTGACAAGCAGTGGGGGAGCCAGATTCACTTAACAATTTTGTTACCTAATTTAACAACTGTGGTGAGTCACTTAACAATTGTGACAAGAAAGGTTGCAAAATGGGGCACTTAATTGTCTCATTTAACAACAGAAATTTTGGCTTCAATTGTGGTGGTAAATCGAGGACTACCTGTATTGGGTTACAACTTTCATCATTCCCCTTTGAGTATGGCCAATGGGAATTGTTTGTAGGACTGCACCCTGGGGAAGACAAGTAATATTTATGATCGCTCTGAAATGTTAAGAACGTCTAATTCCTCCATTTCAGGACCTTGCATATTTTGTCCTTTTTTTCTTAAGATAACTTATAGCTAGAGAAGAAGAATTGTTTTTGTAGACAATTAACCATTCTCAGATATTTTAGTTGCTTAATTCCTTTCTGTATTGTTCCTTTGGAACATGGAAAAGACTAGTTAACATGTTGTACTAAGCCATGATTTATTTAACTTTAGTTGTTTAATAAATCATAATGACCTAGTTTATTCAAAACTAATGATTTACAACACAATTACCAAGCTCACACATACTTAAGTAAATTCCCACCAAAAACACCACATTATGGCTTAGTATTATGGCATAGATACTAAATCTCACACACATATTTGAAATATCTTACATATTCGCATTAAACTTTAAATTGTATCCATTAAATTGAAATAAGATTGTGTGTCCACTGATATGCGGGAGTCCAGCCAATTTGATTTACTTAATTCTGGTTAAACAGTGGCTTTGTAATGTCTGATTATTACATTAGGATGGGATAGAGCCGTGATGGCGAATCTATGGCATGACTGCTGGAAGTGGCACGTAAAGCCATCTTTATAGACACACGGAGCGGTTGCCCGTTGCTCTTCCAGGTTCCAGCATGCCAGCCAGCTGGTCTTCATGCATACCCAAAACCGGAAGAGCAGCCACCCATTGTGCATGTGCAGTCCAGGAAGATGATCTTCCTGTTTCAGGAATGCACATCGGCCACTTGGTCTCCTGGTTTCTGGTGCGCATGTGAAGACCAGCAATGGCAAGAGCCAGCTGGTGCGCTGTCTCTGGCGTTCCTGCTGTGCAGCTCCACTGCCCCAGAAGAACAGCAGCAGCAGCAACTGCAGGGGAAAAGGCAAGAGTGACTGGCCGGCTTCGGCGCTCGGAGAAGTAGGGCCGTGCTTTTGGCCTGCAAGGCGTGAGGAGGAGGCGTCGTTGCCGCAAAAGGTAAGAGTGGCTGATGGGGTTGGGAGCCAGGCTGACCAGCTTGCAGTCTCTGAGAGGGACGGGCCGCACGGGCTGGGCTGCGTCTGCTCATTGGCGCTTGCTGAGGAGGAGGGGAAAGGATTGAGGGAAGAAAGCCAGAGCTCTGGCAGTCTGTTACTCTGTTAAATGTTTTTCCAAACTTGAAAGCAACTGAAGGGCAGGCTTCAAAGATCTTTTCAAAATTATCTCAACTGTTCGCAGGCAGCCCACTCTAAGAGAGCAACCAGATCAACCAAGCCTTCCAGGGGGAGTGACATTCACACCAGAGGCGTGTCTTCTTTAAATAAGCAAACTTTATCCCTTCTTCAAGACACCCCCCTCCATACTCTTCGCTTGAAGAGGAGGGGAAAGGATAAAGGGAAGAAAGCTGGAGCTCCTGCAGCCTCTGGAAAAATGTTTAACAGAGTAACAGACTGCCAGAGCTCCGGCTTTCTTCCCTCAATCCTTTCCCCTCCTCCTCAAGCGAAGCAGCTGCTCTGAGTCATTGGCTGAAACTGGGTTGTGTGAACCGATCCAGCTCCAAGTGTTTATCCTACCTCACTGGGGTAAACTGAGAGTGGCTGGCAGGGTTGGGAGAAAGAAGGGGGAAGGGAGAGAGTTTGGATCGGTTTCCTGCCCCCCTCCAGCCCTCCTGTCTTTTCCCCTGCTTGAGGAGCGGCTGCAAGAGGAGTTGTTTAGCTGGCTCAGGTAGGATTAGCTACCAGACTGGGGGAAGCAACGATGAATTCCAGTCTGGCCAGGGGGAGGGTGGGAGACAGAGCAAAGCAGTCCCTTGCGTTTTGGCGTGGGGCTCTGAGCACGCAAAAGAGAATGGCCGTCTGGAGAAAAGTTTTGGGAAGCTGCGCAGAGCTGACTTTTACTTCCAGCAACTGGAGGAAGGTGCTTTTCTCGGCTGCCATGTGAATCGGCCGAGATTGTTCTTCGCAGTGCTCCTGGCCACCGCATCTCCTTTTAGACCTGTAATCAATCTCCTTAGGAGGGAAGCTGCCAGTCGGGCACTCAGCCAGCCCCCTTCCCCCCCCGCAACAGCCCCTTTGCCCCTGGCAACGGCAGTTCTTGTGCTGCCATTTCCCCAGCGGCGCCAGAGCAGCCAGCAGGACAGAGAGGGCGGTGGCAGGCTGTGGCGGCAAGCCATTTGCGCTGGCTAAGAGATAGAGGAGGAGAATCCGCCAGTGGGGAGGCGAGCTGCCCCAGGAGGACTGGAAGAGAGTGCAGCTCCTCACTCATGGAGGCCCACTGGCCAGGAAGCAGTTGCAGTAAGCGGCAAGAGGTGTGCTGGCCAGGAAGCGGTCATGCTTCCTGGCAGGAGCGGGTTGCACCAACCTTTGCCGGGGTGAATGGCCTGCCTGCCTTGCGCTCCAGACAGTGTCCAGCGTGGCTGGCATGGCTGGATGCTGCCCGGAGCACAAGGCTGGCAAACTGCTCACGCCGGCAAAGTTTAGTGCAGGAGGCTTTTCAGGTCCAAAATGGGGCGGGGATGTGTGAAGCGCATGTGTGGAGGCGCGCACACATGCACAATGCGGGGCGCATGCGCGGGAGGAGCATGGGTCATATACGCATGCACATGTGGGGGATTCGTATTGCGTTATGGGTGCTGGCACGCATGTGCATTGTTGCACACTTTTGGCATGCAACAAGAAAAAGGTTTGCCATCACTGGGATAGGGGCTATATTACAGCTTGTATGTTTTAATAGAAGGGTGTAACTTAGCTGTTGCCCTAGAAAACAGATCCGATAGGCTTTCATTACAGAAATCTCATTTTTTGAATGTAGGAAGTGTGGAACAAGGGACCTAGTTAATTAGAATTTTCGTGAATTTGGGATCTTCAATCCAGACTGGATAGTCCTGCAAACTGATAAATGCCTCTGTAACTCTTGATTTTGTGCACTAATTAAGAGTCTAGTCTTGCAATCCCCCTCTGATTCTAGAAACTAAATACATGTAGTCCTAAACCTATGACCACAATTGAGCCCAAAATTTATGTTGCCAAATAAGATATTTGTTAACTGAATTTTGCTCCATTTGTTAAGACTTAATTGTTAGGTGAATCACTGCAGTTATTACATTAGTAACATGGTTGCTAAGTGAGGCAGGCTTTCCCATTGATTTTGTCAGAAGGTCACAAAAGGTGATTTCAGGATATTGCAACCATCATAAATATGAACTAGTTGCCAAGCGACTGAATTTTGATCACATGACCTGATGCTACAACGGTTGTAAGTTTAAAAAACAGCCATGAGTCACTTTTTGGTGCCACTTTGGTGAACTTTGTAGAGGACTAAATGAACTGTTGTAAGTCGAGGATAACTAGTACTGATTCTGAAAAGCATAGATCATTAGTTCAGTGCATGTTCAGACCCAGAGAAGTAATAGCTGCCCTGACTAAAGTGCTGTGGTAAAAGCATTACTCTGACTTTCGATGAAAAGGGTGTATTGGATTGACTAGATCATTCCGTGCGTCTTCAGTATTCTTGTCCACCTGAAACATTTACCATATTTTTCGGTGTATAAGATGCACCAGAGTATAAGACGCACCGTAATTTTGGGGGAGGAAAACAAGGAAAAAAGTATTCTACCTCTGCCTACCAGCATTTAAAGTGGCGTCACCCTCCTCCTCCTCCTCCTGCAAGTGAGAGGTGCAGGGACTACTCGCTTTCCCCCAAAGAGACCCCTCACATGCTCTGGGGGGAGGAACAGAGTACAGCCTGAGGAACAACCCTCTTCGGGACGGTCTGGTGGTGGTGGGGGAATCCACCCGGCAGCTTCAGGGAACAAGGCGGGTGCCACAATTTGCGGCTGGTCACCCTTCTGGCCACCCAGCGGGCAGCTCAGGGCAGACTGGTCGCGATGACTTCACTCCCCAGCAATGTGAGGAGCCACCGCTGCCGCTGCCTAAGCCCTCTCTTCGCCCAGGAGCCGAGCAAGCCAAACGGGAGCTCCTAAACTAAAACGCCCCTCCTTTCCAGCCACCACTGCCTAGATTCCCCAATGCAATAATCAGAGCCGTGTTTCAGGCGGTGACCGGCCAGTTCCCCTGCAATGTGCAGTGGGGAACTGGGAACTGTTTTGGATTCGGGGCGGGGATTGCTTTTCATATACATTCGGTGTATAAGACGCACCCAGATTTTCACCCCCTTTTTGGGGGTAAAAAGGTGTGTCATACACCAAAAAATACGGTATCTCCTGAGAACAAGTTACAAGTCAGTCTGTTCTAATGCATCATTTCATGGTGAGTCAGCTCATCAGGACAAGCCAATTGTCATGCTCATTTTTGAACCCATTTATGAAGCTTGGTTATTCAAACTAGATTTAATGGCAGTCCTATTTTAAGGTGGCACCACAGTGCAAACATTTGAAGATATCCATCTTGACATTGAAATGAACTGCTTCATTTGAAATAATATCTTCTATGCATCACAATTGTGCAGAAGACCAGCAGAGCTGCTCGGTTGTATGTAATTTTGATGATGTAACTTGGAAATGGCCCCACTTAGTTTTGCAGATTCACACCAAAGCAACATTTTGTCAAAGCCTTGATCAAAGTGAATACTCCTTTGCTTTGAATATGCTTACCAATATGGATATTGTCAGAAAGTTTTACAGTACAACTTTTCTTCATCTGAGGTATAATAGGTTTTTAGATAAGGGAATATAAAGGAATAAACAATATGTTATAAGATTTGCATGAATACACCTTGTCAGAATTTAGGTCATTCTACTTAAACTAGTCTTCATTAAAAATGTATGTCTATATTTTAAAATGTACCTTTAAATTGCTACATGTATATATTGATTTGGGAGATGTCTTGTCTTTTGCTTTTGTCATCAACTGAAGCTGAGGAAAATTGCCATCTTATTATATAGGACAATTTGAAGGATTCTAATGTTCATTCATCTAAAACAGGGGTGTCAAACTGGGGTCCTGCAGGCCAGATGCATCATGCACAGGCCACGTCCACCCCAGCTCCTCGAAGGGGGGAAACGTCATGATATGTTACGTGATGGCAACAAAACGCTGCAAATTTGACACCCATGATCTAAAACATTTTTATATTGCTTCCCATTTTTTAAAAAAATCTACAAGTACAAATAATACGATAAGAATTCTAGCTATAGAATTTTATGTGCCTTCCATTTATTTGTAAAATGCATTGATTAATATTATTTGATTTTGACTTACCATGTTGTGTGGACTCACTTATGGTTTACTCAGTAAATCATGATTATATAAAATTGTCTTCAGTTAATACAGAAAATTGTTCACAGTGTATTCAGTTGCCCAGTATATTTAGGTTAGGACTGGGAACAGTGTCCAGTTGACCAGAAAACAACATGTCGGTACTTCGTTGCAGACATAGGAAGGTTTTTGATCTAGTTCCAGAAACTTAGCTGTTTCTGCAGTCCAAGATATCTTGTTCAAAAAATAAACTGAACCACAAACTGAATCTACTCATATGAATTCTCTCTGTTGGCTGGATTCAGAAAACTGGATTAAATAAACATTAGTAAATGAGCTTGACAAGCTATCATACAAACACAGCTCATAGATGTGTTTATAAATCAGACCTATTCTGATTTATAAAGCATGGTTTATGGCTTTATAAAATTTATGGTGGTTCTAAAATTGTAGTCACATGATCACAGGACACTATAACCAGTCAAAAATGTGAGCTGGTTGCCAAGTACCCAAAATGTAGTCACAGGACCACAAGAAAGGTTGGTGGTGACATTTTACGATGGCCAAAAGTGCTTTAGGGGTTATAGAACACCCTTTCTGTAACTCCCAACAGTCAAGAACTACCTGTATATCAGAGGGGTCCTCAATGTTTGTGGAACAGTAACTGCCCACTGCACAGGGTGACATAGGCAAAGGGGGCGTTGGTCCTACCTGAGACGCACCTTCTCGTTGGGTGGAGACAGCAGCCAGGCATGGGTTACGCTCGTCATGGGTTACGTTCAGATTGATGAACTGAGTCTGTCATAGTTGTTAAGTCCCACTCTTATTGCTAGGGGCTTCCAGCTTTTGGCAAAGGTAAAGAAACAGACTCGACATGTGGGAGACAAAAATAGTGATTAGCAAAGAAAAACCAGACTGACCAAGGATGGGGCTGGCTGCTGTCTCCACCCAACGAGAAGGTGCGTTTCAGGTAGGACCAACACCCCTTCTCCATTGTGGGTGGAAACAAACCATGGCTTCCTCGGCCAATGAGGAGCCAGCAGCATGATTTCCACTTGTTCCTGCAGCAACTTGCGTATCACCCTCGGGATGAGGGGTATTGGTGGAAAAACATAGAGAAGGCCTGGTGGCCACTGGGAGCAAAGAGCATCCACGGCTTCCACCTGAGGTGTTGGGAACCGTGAGTAAGAATGCGGAAGCTGTGCGTTCATGTGGGTCGCGAACAAGTCGACCTCTGGGTTGCCGAACAGGGCTGTTAGTTCCTTGAAAATCATTGGGTGCAGGTGCCACTCTGAGTGGTCGATGTCCTGTCGACTCAGCCAGTCCGCCTGCACTTTGGACACCCCAGAGATGTGCTCTTCCTTCAAGGAGCAATGATGACTCTCCGCCCAAAGCCCCAATCTCTTGGCCTCCAACATAAGGGACTTGGACCTGGTGCCCCCATGATGGTTTATGTGCGCTTTCACCACAACATTGTCTGTTAGCACCAACACGTGTGCTGGAAAGAAGACCCTGAAAGACTCGGAGTGCCATAAATATTGCAATTCTAGTCAATTGGTGCTCCGCTGGCTCTTGCTGGCAGTCCACGTGCCCTTTGCTACCTGCGACTGACAGTGTGCTCCCCAGCCCAAAAGGCTGACGTCTGTTGTTACCACCAGCTGCTGAGGTTCGTAGAACAGGCAGCCCTTGGCAATGGCTGAAGACCGCCACCAACTGAGGGATCTGAGTACCTCTTTGGGAACAGGAACCTTGACTGATGATGTTCCTCTGCCCGCCTTCTGAAATGGTAAAAGGAACCATTGTAGATCTCTTGAATGTAATTGAGCCCAGGGAATGATTGAAATAGCTGAAATAATTTTGCCCAGGAGCTGTGAAAGCAAGAATGGGGACACTTTCCTGCACCCTTCCACCTTGGATACAAGGGCCACTAGGCTATCCTGACGCTCCTGGGATAAATAAACTGCCCTCAACCAAATCAATCACCGCTCCCAAATTGAGGAGGCGGGTGGAAGGAGTCAGATGACTCTTCTCCACCTTAATGGAGAACCCGTGGGAAGCGAGTACCTGAAGGGTGACCTGAATATCCCTGCTGGCCTGTTGAATAGATGGAGACAAAATTAAGATGTCATCCAAATAGCAGTCAATACGAATAGATCTAGCCCTGAGGGAAGCAGCCAAGGCAGCTAAAACCTTGGTGAAACAACGGGGAGCAGAGGAAAGCCCAAAGGGCAAAGCCCGATATTGATAATGGGCCCCCACATAACAAAATCTAAGAAACTTCCTATGAGAGGGAAGGATTGGAATATGAAGATAGGCCTCAGTGAGGTCGATAGAAGAGAGGAGATTGCCCTTCCTAACACTGTTTAGAATTGAACACAAAGACTGCATTTTGAACCAACGATATACAACATAACGGTTCAAATGTTTAAGGTCCAGAATAGGTCTCCCCCCCACAAATGATTTAGGAACAAGGAAAACACGGGAATAGAACCCTTGTCCCACCTGATTGTCAGGCACCTTTTGGATAGCCTTTATCGAGAGGAGATGCTGCACAGCAGAATCCATAAGCGCTCACCTGTCCTTGTCATGAGAGAGCAGACAGCACACAAAACATCGGTGGGGGGGGAAGGAATTCAATGGCCAATCCCGATCTTACGGTAGCCTGAACCCATTTCCCAAAGGTTGGTGAAGAGGGCCAATCTGCCACCATTCTGATCCACCATTTCTGGAGGATCAGAAATGCAGCTAGCGATGGCATTGGATTGGACGACACCCTCCCCCATGAAAGGGCCGCTTACTTAAAAACAGTCTACCCCATGAAGACCTGTCTTGGATACCTCGCTGTCTGGGGGGAAAATTCCCAGTAAAACGGGACACACCACCCCCTCCATCAGGTCCTCAAAACTGGGAATACGGGAAAAACCTGGGTTTCTCTCTATGGCATGCTGTAGGCAAGACCTTCCGCTTATCCTTAGTCTCAATAAGGAAAGGTTCTAACGGGTCCCCAAACAATTTGGTTCCCGTAAAGGGAACAGACGCTAGACACCAGTTGTGCCTAGCGTCTGCTTGCCAATGACAGAGCCAGACCAAACGGTGGGATGTCACGGAGGAGGCCAGGGATTTAGCAGCGAAGTGAGCAGTGTTGAGGGTAGTGTCCAGAGAGAATTGGACTGCTGCAATAATTTTGTTTAAATCCTGCTGCACTCTAGTGTCCCCAGGGGACAGTTTATCTTGCAACTGATGCAACCACAACAGGGTCGTTTGGTTGAAGAAAGAAGCAGTTGTCACTGACCGGATTGCCCATGCCACTCCCTGAAGAACGCGCTGAAGTACTTGGTCCAACCGACACTCCTCTGGATATAGTCCTTCATCCAGATCCACGGGAACAGAAGTGTTAGGTAACAAAGCAGCAACCGGAGCATCTACAGTTGGGACTTGGAGAAGAGAAGCCAGGTCTGACGCTATGTTGAAATTTTTTTGGTCCATAGAAGACGGAACTGGAGCCGACCCAGGTGCAGCCCATTGCTTCCTAACCACATCAAAGAACAGTGGTGGAGTAGGGATGGAGTCCACTGGCTTTGACAGCTCTGCAAAGAGAGGATTTATGGCATCTTGAGAAGTAGAAGGAGCAGGCGCAGTAGAACCAGAACCGAGCTGGGCCGAATTGATGGCCTTGTGTAACAAAGACTTAAAAATGGCCTGAGGAAAAAGGCCAATGAAAGTGGGTTGTTCTGTGGGAAGACCTTCATCCTCTGACAGGTCCAGTTCCTGAGGCTCCACCTCCCCAAGGTAGGATGGACAGCTCGCTTCGGAGGGAGCCGGGGAATCTGGATCACCAGTAGAAATGGATTTGGCCGGATAGTCATGATCCAGAGAGGTCAAAACCAAGGACCACACCGAGGTGTCCCTACTTGGAGGCCGGAATCTAGTCGATAGGGATTGCTGAACAGCAGCAGTGATGATGTGTTGGATACTCTCCGGCAACAAAAAAACTGTGACCCTGGCCCTGAGCCGGCCCGATTTCCGTGGAAGCTTGTACAGCCATAGAAGAACAGGGCATAGGGCCCCAGTTAGAGGTAGGAATTGAGTCCGGAACTGGCAGAGGAGCAGGAGTTGTGGTTGACCCCACAAACTAGCAGGCTGAATGGACGCTTGATAGTCCTGAAGGGACATCTGATCCAGAGTCAATGGCACAGCCTTCACCCCAGTAACCTCCCTGGCCAAAAGGTCATCACCTCTGAGAGTCGTAGACAAAGGTAACTGAGTACTAGCCTTGTCACAAAGCTTCTTCAGAACCTTATCCCGGTGTTTTTCAGCCCTGATAGCAGCAGAAGAAGACTTATTGTGCTTGTGGTGAGGAAGTTAGTCCTTATTACCTGAGCTCGTGTCAGAAGTGCCAGTGGCGTGAACAGTTTTAGAGCCAGTATCCCCAGGATTGGGAAGGAACTGCTCATTGGCCCTGGCCTTCCGGCCATGTTTTGATTTGGCTAAAGCCTTGGGCATAATTAGGCTGGGCAGTATAGACTGTCCCAAATCTGGCCAAAGGCACAAATAGCAAAAGGGAGGCACCAATTATGTTGTAAAGAGCAAGATTGCCAAACGCTGTGCAAAAAATGGCTGCCCAGGAGTCTCAGCAGGCAGGCCAGTAAACCACAAAATGACCACCATCCAAACTGACCAATGATGAAGACACCACAAATGTCAAAGTCCTAAATAAGGCCAAAAAAAGGGTGCCAGAGGTAAGTGTCGATGTTAGACCTGCAGGGGACAGCCTTCTTATTGTCCCATCCAGAACAAGGATTGAAGGCCAGCTGAGAAGTGCTACAGTGCTGTCCAGTGGTTAAAACAGCAAACTAAAATGGCGGTCGCCATAGAGTATGAAGTGGGGAGCGCGGAGCTCCACGTAATGGCCACTCTCTACAGCCAGACCAGTAGGGGAGCGTGGAGCACCTGAAGAGGCAGCTAATAATAACGCGAATTGCCAACTTAATCAGAGTCTGGTGGCCCATGGCAAATGACAAAAGCCAAGCGGCAAACAAAATGGTGGCTGCTACTGTTTCCAATGCTCCTTGTCGCTATCAGCATGAAGCTCCACGTAATGGCCACCCGCCGCCTCAGAATTAATTGCTAGAGCACAGAGCTCCTGAAGCAGGTGGCACCTAGCTGGGAGGAATGGAGGCTCAACAGAACTGGCAACCGTCAGAGTGTTGAAATATCCAGAGCTCAAAGCTCCCTCATCAGGAAATGTCAGGCAGCCGCTGCTGTATATTCTTAGCTTCAAACAGCCGCCGAACTTGTCATTGGGT
Source organism: Stegonotus admiraltiensis (assembly GCA_032468215.1). Taxonomy (NCBI): domain Eukaryota; kingdom Metazoa; phylum Chordata; class Lepidosauria; order Squamata; family Colubridae; genus Stegonotus; species Stegonotus admiraltiensis. The sequence goes on along the minus strand of JANHZT010635799.1, from coordinate 1,724 downwards.
AGCACAAAGCTCCACAGAAACCTCAACCAGCTTTCAGGAGCGTGAAGCTCTGGCAAGCCATGTCCCAGCTCCCCCAGGGGCGTGTGAAGCTCCACACCACTCCAGGATGATATCTAGTAATGGAGGGGATGTTAGAAGATAAACAACAATGGAGCTGGGAAATGACGAAATAAGCCAGCTGAAGCCAGCAAGGAGAGAACCACCACCAAGGTGGATCAACTCCAACACTCACAAGGTGAAGAAGGAAAGAAACAAGTCCGAAGTCCAAAATCCAGAAGGTAAGTCAAATCCAAAGTCCAAAGTTCAGAAAAACCAAAAAAGACCAGGTAATCAAGCTGGAGAAACAGCCCCACACATCTATCCAGTCTGAAGGACTGAGTCAAAAGCTGGAAGCCCCTAGCAACAAGGGCGGGACTTAACAACTATGACAGACTCAGTCCATCAATCTGAATGGACGAGTGTAACCCATGCCTGGCTGCTGTCTCCACCCACAATGGAGAATGTGAACTCTACTTATTCCTGCCTTGCTGGAATTGGATCTCTAGCCTGCCTGGATAGGCAAATCTGCGAGCAAGTTTTGGAAGTGCACCCTCTTCTCCTGGACAAACCTGAGAAGGTTTGTTTAAACATTTGGTGAACCTGGCAAAATTGTGGTTTATTTACCAAATCATTGTGAATGTGTAAACTAGTTCAGTATATGTTCTGGATTTTCCATAAAACGTAAATGATACAATCTTTTTGTTTCTTCATTTGTATAGGTACAAATGACCATAATTGAGTCCAAAATTTCTGTTTCTAAGCGAGGTAGTTAAGTAAGTTTTGCCCCATTTTATGACCTTTTTTGCCATTGTTAAGTGAATCACTGCAATTGTTAAGTTAGTAACACAGTTGTTAAGTGAATCTGGCTTCCCCATTGAGTCTGCTTGTCAAAAGTTTACAAAAGGTGATCACATGACCCAGGACACTGCAACCATCATAAATATGAGTCAGTTATCTGAATTTTGATCATGTGAGCTGATGCTACAACAGTTGTGTGAAAAATGATAATGAGTCACTTCAGTAAAATTGTAATTTTAAATGGTCACTAAATAAATTGCTGTAAATCGAGGACTATCTGTATTAGTGATTACCTTATTTTGACTGAGAGTATTCAAATCCTGTCTTATACTTAATTCTTTAGTCATTATTTTAATAAATAGTATATTCTTGCAGAATCTCATTACAGTGTTCCATATTTTGTGCTCTAAAAAGAGCTCTCATTTTGCAACATGAAATTTCTCACCCAAAGAGGTCCCGAAATGTAATGACACATAGTGAGAGGCAGGAAATTGCATTTTTTTTAATCCTACCAAATTTTGCTTACAAATTGTCTTGATAGTGCACATGTTTATCATGCTGAACATACTAGTGTTTCATTTGTTTGCTGGGAAAATCCAGAATCCTCAATTCTGGGTTTGAAAAGCTTCCTTAATTCTAAAATAAATAAAGGCAAGCAAAACAGCCCATGTTTGCGCATCCACAAATTTAAATAGTTCTGATAAGGTTATTTTGGATGTTCTGAACCACTGTCCAGGGTGGTGGTGAGGCTGTGCAACAAGTTATGAAAAAACAAAGCTGTCGGTAATGTGAGAAGCCTAGTACAGTATCATTACCAGCATTAAGTGTGAGCTGTGTTGTATTGGTTAATTATGGTGGGTATTTGAGCAAAAGCATAGCTTCATGTT
>JANHZT010635594.1:0-12677 GCA_032468215.1 Stegonotus admiraltiensis | reverse complement strand
CTCAGGTGCTTTGAAGAATAGTTTGACTCCCTCTTCTTTGTGGCAAACCCTGAGATATTGGAACACTGCTATCATGTTTCCCCTAGTCCTTCTCTTCATTAAACTAGATATACCCAGTTCCTGCAACCGTTCTTCATATGTTTTAGCCTCCAGTCCCCTAATCAACTTTGTTGCTCTTCTCTACACTCTTTCTAGAGTCTCCACATCTTTTTTACATTGTGGTGAATGCAATATTCCAAGTGTGGCCTTACCAAGGCATTATAAAGTGATATTAACACTTATGTCCGCAGTATTTTGCTGGTCTACTAACAGTAATTTAGTCACTATATTAAAGAATGAAATAAGATTGGTTTGGCATGATCTGTTTTTAACAAAACCATGCTGACTTCTAGTTATTACTTTACTTGTTTCTAGATGTTGGCAGATCGGTTTTTAAAATTATCTTTTCCAGTATCTTCCCGGGTATTGATGTTAGGCTGATTGGTCTATAGTTTCCTCGATCTGTTTCCCCCCGTTTTTTGAAGATGGGAACCACATCAGCTCTTTTCCAGTCCTCTGGTAGTTTACTGGTGCTCCAGGATTTTTGAAAGATGTGGTACAGTGGTTCTGAGATGACATCTGCCAGCTCCTTTAGAACTCTGGGGTGTAATCTGTCAGGTCCTGGTGATTTGTATCCATCAAGATCAGACAGGTGTTCTGTTACCATTTTTTTTTTTTGCTTATTGTAACTTTTATTTCTAGTCTGTCTTTTACAGTTATGTTTTTGGTAGGTTAGGCTATAGTTTCTTTTTGCGTGAAGACCGATGCAAAGAATGAGTTAAGCACCTCTGCTTTCTCTCTGCTGCCTGTTGCTTCTTTGCTGTCTTCTCTCTTTACTGGACAAACTGTTTCCTGGATTTTTTTCTTGTTATTTATATGTTGGAAGAAACTTGTTTTTATTATCTTTGACTTTCGTTGCATGTCTTTGTTCATTCTGAGCCTTTGCTTTCCTGCCTTCATCTTTGCAGATTCTGGCTATCTGCTGATATTCTGCTTTAGTTGTGTGTCCCTCTTTCCATTTTTTGTACTTGTCCAATTTGTCTCTCAAGAGTTCATTGTGCAGCCATGCTGGTTTCTTCTTGGATTTCTTGTTTTTCTTTTTCAGTGATATTGTGCTGGACTGGGCTTTTATGATAATAATTTTCAGAGTTTCCCAAGCTTCTTGAGTTGTTTTCCCCTTTAGGATTTTCATCCAGGGAATCTTTCCCAAGTTCTGAGTTTGTTAAAATCAGCTCTTTTATAATCTAAGACTCCAGTATCATTATGTTCTATTGCTTGTGTTTGTGTTAGGCTGAATTTTAGTATGACATGGTCACTCTCACCCAAGATTCCTGCAGTTTCAACTCCCTCTATCACTTCTCTGTTTGTAAAAATTAAGTTCAATATGGCTGTCCCTAGTTCCCTCTTCTACCTTTTAGACAACAAAGTTGTCAGCTAGATTAGTCAGTAACCTATTGTCAGGCACCTATTCCTGACACCTATTTGATTTCTCACTTGGTGCAGAATTAGTCTTCCAATTGATATCAGGGTAATTGAAGTCCCCCATTACTACTGTAGTGTGTTTCCTACATATATTTGTTAGTTGGTTGGCAAAAATTGCTTAATGCATTGTAAGCCACCCTGAGTCTCTGGAGAAGGGCGGCATATAAATAAATAAATAAAAAATAAAAATAAATAAATAAAAAAAAGTATATCTAATTTTTTCTGCTTGGTTGGATGGCCTACAGCCATGATGGTGAACCTATGGCATGTGTGCCCAAACTGGTATGCAGAGCCATGTTGCTTGGTATGTGCAGCGGAGCCTATTCCTCTTCCAGAGTTCTGGTATGCATGCATGTGTGATGATCAGCTGGCCTTTTTGCATGCAGCAGTACTGGAAACTAGAAGAGCTGGTCTTCTGTTTTCCTGTGTGAGCATGTGTACCAGCCAGCTGATTGTTATGTGCCCATGCATGCCAGAAACCCAGAAGAGTAGCTTGCTGAAACCAGAAGTTCAGTAGATGAAACCGGAAGTTCATTTTCAGGCGCGTGCATGCGCCCTGGGCTGCTCCTCTTCCAGGTTGTAGCCCAGACATGTGTGTGCTCCCTTTTCGGCACTTGGTGCTGAAAAGGTTCACCATCACTGGCCTATAGTATACACCTATGACAATGTCATTCTTTTTTTTCTTTTATATTGATCCATATGCATTATAGGGGTTCATCTTTGGTTTCATGCATTTCCGTAGCAATATAGTGGTCCTTTATATACAGTGCAATTCCTGACCCTCTTTTATGGGGTCAGATTTTTTTGAACAGTTTGTATCCTTTTATCAGTATGTCCCAGTCGTAGGTTTTGTCTCACCTGTAATTCCAACTATATCATATCTACCTTCATGTATTCACCTTGTTCACCCTGTTTGTTCCCCAAACTTTGTGCATTTGTATATAGGCACTTGAGATCTTTATATCTGACTCTGGGTATGCTTCCTATGTCTCCTCTTTGGTATTTGAGTTTGTCTTCCTTTCATTTCCTCTTTCCCTTATTATTTCACTTGTTTTCTAGACGTTTTGCTTGGAATTAGGTTCTGGAGATTGGTCACCCTCCCCCCTCAATTTTAGTTTAAAGTCCTCCTGATAAGTTGAGCCAGTCGTTTTCCAAAAAACATTCTTCCCAGTCTTTGTGAGGTGTAGCCCATCCCTTGCCAAAAGCCCATCATGGAGGTAGTGCAGACCATGGTCCAGGAACCCAAAGTTTTTTTGCCAACATCAACCCTTTAGCCAGTGGTTCACTCCTAGAATCCTTTTTTCTCTTACCGGATGTTGACCTTATGTTGGCAGTACGGATGAAAAAATTACTTGAGCACCTAACTCCTTTCTTGCCTAGCTGCTCATAATCACTCAATATTGTTTTCAAGTCATATTTGTGTCATTTGTCCCTACATGTAGTAGTAGAAAAGGGTAGTAATCTGTGGGTTTTATTATTTTGGTTAGGTTCTTAGCCACATCTTTGATTTTTTGCTCCAGGGAGACAACATACCTCTCTGGATTGACTGTCTGGTCTACAGATGGCTGGTTCTGTTTCCTTGAGAATTGAATCTCCTATCACCAACCCTATACTTATAATTGGGAAAAACCTAGTTCAAAACAGTAACTATGAGAGGGACCTTGGCGTCCTAGTGGATGATCACTTAAACATGAGCCAGCCATGTGTGGCGGCAGCCAAAAAAGCTAATACAATCCTCAGCTGTATAAACAGAGGCATACAATCAAAATCACATGAAGTATTAGTACTGTTTTATAAAGCCTTAGTAAGGCCACACCTGGAATACTGCATCCAATTTTGGTCACCACAATACAAAAAAGATGTTGAGACTCTAGAAAGAGTGCAAAGAAGAGTAATTAAGATGATTAAAGGCCTGGAGACTAAAACATATGAAGAATGGTTACAGGGTTTGGCTAGTCTAAAGAAAAGGAGAATTAGGGGCAAAATAGTATAGCAGTAATAGCAGTATTCCAATATTTGAGGGGCTGCCACAAAGAACAGGGGTCAACTTATTTTTCAAAAGACCAGATGGCAAGACAAGAAACAACGGATGGAAACTAACCAAGGAGAGAAGCAACCTGGAATTTAGGAGAAACTTCCTAACAGTGAGGACAATTAACCAGTGGAACAGGTTGCATTCAGAAGTTGTGGGTGTTTCATCTCTGGAGGCTTTTAAGAAGAGACTGGACAGCTATTTGTCTGAAATAGTATAGGGTCTCCTCCTTGAGCAGGGGGTTGGACTAGAAGACCTCCAAGGTTCCTTCCACCTCTATTCTGATTGATTGATTGATTGATTGATTGAGGGGCATGATTTGGGGTGACCACTAGAGGTTGACTCCCTCCTCCTGATCATCAGACTTTGCCTTCAGGCTGGTCAAGGATAAGCAATAGGGCCTGGCTCCAGCATAGATTTACACAGGGCAAAGCAAGCTCCCCACTGGGAAAGAAAACACAGCTTGCAAACAACAAAGAGCCTGAATACTATCTAGGAAGATCAGTTTGTTTCGAAAGAGAAGGGCTGAGCTTCCTGTTTTGCTTCTGCTCCTTATTATGCAATTGTTTCCTCCCACAAAGCACACGGTAGAAAAACTCCCCCACAGAGAGAGGCTCCTGGATAATCAGGCTTTGCTTGCCTTTGGCCTTTTTTCATTTACACCTGGCTATGGCATGAACATTTTCTGCCAAGGTCTTAGCGGGTTGCCTTCTTCTTGTCCCCAACCTCTACCAAAGCCTCTTCTTGACTCTTCCTTCATCTGTGGTTCCTCCAGTCTCTCCCTCTTTAAGTGGTAAGGAACTGTGGGACTTTTGACCTGCATAGGTACTGTAATGTACTTTACCAAGTGTTTGATCAGAGGGGGTAGCATCAGTCCAAGGCCTATTGGGCACCGGAGGTTGGTGCAAGAGGCCCCTTGTTTCCTTGCTGCTCAGGGTGTTTCTCTGCCTGCTTTTATATCAGCTTCTTTCTCTTGAACCCATTTGGTTTCTAGAAAGAAAATCCATGGTCCAGCCTGGATTGTCTCAAAGAGCAGCTGATCAGCAGGGAGCAGTAGGGGACTATTTGGTGAAGCAGGAGAGAGCCAACTCAACTCTCTATCCCGGTCAACTGTTGTTCAGTGGCTTCTGAATATGGGTTCAGGGAATCTCAGGAACAGCACTGCATCTGTGTCCAAACCCGCCCCCCCAGATTTGCCTCAAGTATTTCTCTAGCCTCATAATCTTTTGAATGTGGGTTTCACACTCTTCCAAGGGAGAAAATCCCTTTGGATGCACCTGTAATTAATCTAAGCCTCACTACCTACATCCAATTTAACAACTGAGTACTCCAACAGATCACAAGAATACTCATGAACTACACATCCTAGGCAGAAGCAGCCATGCTCCTGAGAAGATTGTCCTTCCCATAATCAAACTCAAAATATGATCGTGTTAATAAGAGAAAGCCTGTTTGGTATAGTGGTGAAAACATGAAGCTAGAATCGATTGGAGCCTGAGTTCTCATTAGCCTTAGACATAGAGCCAGCTGGGTGACCTTAGTCTAGTCAGGCTTTCTAAGTCCTTGGAGTAGGCAATGATAAAACACTTTTGAAAAGTTTGTCAAGAAAACTGCAGAGACTTGTCCAGGCAGTTGCCAGTAGTCAACTGCCAGTAGTCAATAGTTAAAGGTACAAAAAATAAAAACCAAGTTCAGCCATTCTAATCCTCCTAGAAAATCAATTTGAAAAGGGCTCTCAGTGCCCAGGGATTAAGTTCACATAGAGATTGGGAAAACAAACAAACAAACCCAGCTGCCCCTCCCATTTTTCATCACCTTCATCCCCAGACAGAAAATATGCCATAGCACAAACTCAACTTTATAGAAAACTGGTACACACTGATCAAATGTTAAAATCTGCAGCAATCATCCTCAGCCCACAGGATGAGGAGAATAAGACTTCTCAGGTCTAGGGCACCCTATAGCTCAGGAACACTCTGAAGCAGGGGACTTCAACCTTGGCAACTTTAAGACTTCTGGACTTCAACTCCCAGAATTCCTCAGCAAGCCATAGCTAAAGTTATCAAGGTTGGAGACTCCTGCTTTGAAGGACCGAATTTAACTACCTCCAAAATACACTCAAGGCCCCCTATCCCCCTCCCAATTTCATAAAACAATGTACTAGAACACAAAACAAAGAATAGAAAGAATTACTATACTAACAGATTACAGAATAACAGAGTTGGAAGGGACCTTGGAGGTCTTCTAGTCCAGGGGTTACCAACCTTTCGGACTTCAGGGACCACTAAATTCATAATTTTAAATCCTGTGGATCACTAATACGATCTGCTTAATGACCAGCTGGGTGGGCGTGGCTAGGTGATCATGTGACTGGGTGGGCATGATCAACTTGATGTCACTCATGTCAAGGGGTGCCTCATTGGCCTCTACTTGCCTATCCCCTCCGAGCCACTCCTCACCTGCCTGCCCGGGCTCCTTAGGGCCCCAACAGGAAGCAGTTGTTGGACCTAAGGAGCCACCACTAGAAAGAGTTGGCAAAACACCTGGCTCATTTCAAATTGGCTCTGACTGAGAAGGAGGGTCAGCAGGAGCACCTCACTGAGGACTACAAGCATAGGCTTTCTAAGCAGAGAGAAGACCTGCAGGAGTGCAAGGCCAGGTACTGGAGCCTGGAGGCTCAGTGGGCTGAGATGGTCAGCCAGTTCCAGGCCATGATACAGTCCCACTGGAACAAGGCCCTCTGGCTCTTCACCACCAGTGGCACTTCCCTTCAGCCTTTTTTTTTTTTGATTTTATTTATATGCCACCCTTTTCCGGAGACTCAGGGCGGCTTACAATGTGTTAAGCAATAGCCTTCATACTTCTGTATATTTATACAAAGTCAGCTTTGCCCAAAGCCCCACACCAGGAGGCTGAAACAGACCCCAGGTTGAAATTTCTGGCCCCCTCCAAGCTGCACAAAAAGACCCCAAAGGGAGAGACTGTCTGCAGTAACACAAGCGTTCATTGCACGTATCCGGCCCAGGGTCTGTAGTTTGAGAACCCCTGATTTAGTGTAATATAAAAAATGCAAATAATGTTTCTGTGGACCATCAGTGGTCCACGGACCACCAGTTGTTGACCGCTGTTCTAGTCCAACCCCCTGCCCAAACAGGAGACCCTATACCATTCTGCCCAGTCTCTTCTTAAAAGGCTCCAGTGATGGAGCATCCATGACTTCTGAAGGCAAGCCATTCTACTTAATTGTTCTCAGTCAGGAAATTTCTCCTTTTTTCTAATGCTGCCATAGATTAAAAAAATGTGTCAGAACATACTAGGAGATTATTCCACCCACTGGGGAACACAGGTGGCCCACAAAATTCCCTGCAAACTCTGTGCAAAGCAAAAGACTGCACTCCCACTCCCCGAACCAATATTGTATGTAACTGCCAGGGCTGCAATCAAAGCAACACAGGCCACACAAGACATTGGTTACAACAAAGAATTAAGGGACACAAAACATCAATAAAGCCAGCCAGAAAATTTCTAGAGCCTGTTGCTCAAATAAATGGGCCACTAACAGAGGCAATGAGTTGTATTCTATCAGCCAGTCACCTAATCTGAAACCCCCAGAACAAAACAGGTAAAGAAGGATCATTCAAGCAGTTCGTTCAGCACTTGGATCTTCAAGACCAACTTCTGGGGTTTTCAGTCATGGTTACATTGCCAGCTGACAAATTCTGTGAGAAAAATACTGGAGATCTGTTTGGTTGGGAAAGGTGCATTATATGATCTGAAATTTAGTTATTATTCAAAATGTACACTTCTACAAATTTTACAATATTCACTAATTCAATAAAGTATTATTTGAATAATGCCTACATTCAAAAAAGGAGGAATTCATGAAAATTGCAGTTATGTTGGGAAAATTGGTTGCAAAAAATGATTAAAATATATTAAAAATTTGAATAAATATATATATATGCTTGGAGAAATTTGTAGAGAGAAAAGTTACAGTCCCCTTCCCCCTCCTTTAAAAAAAAAGACCTAAAATAAAATAAACAGAATAGCAGATTCACAGACATGGGATGCTGAGTCAATCTACTTCCTACCTTTTTTCTCCAGCAAGAAGATTTCTGCGGGTTGAGATGCACCTCTGGAGTTGTAAGCCGAGAGATAAATCCTTTTGGCTCCTGGTGGCATCAAGAATGTGCATTGCCTCTGGGTGGTGTTACACAAAGAGAGTGAATTGTCTGTGTGCTGACTGGTGCTGAGTGCTACCCAGTATCCCAGGATTCTTCCATTGGCCTCATGTGGCTTCATTGGCTGTAGAACAAGAGCAAGGCAGGTGGAAATGCAGCACATGAAATCTGCAGCCCGTATTGCCTGCATTCACACAGCACCATCAGAGTAGCAAAAGAGCTTAGATTTTGCATTTGTACAACACACTAACCTTTGTTTTCACTGTGGCCAGTCCTTTTGTGGCTAAGTAGGTTTTGAGAGTTCAGGACACTTGACTAATTTGTTTGTATGAATCAAGATTAGAAATGGACTAATGCAATACAGATAGTCCTTGACTTACAATCATTTGCTTACTGACCATTCAAAGTTACAACGGCACTGAAAAACTTATGACCGTTTTTCATGAGCATTGCAGGTTGTCAATTCAGACTCTTGGCAACCGGCATGTATTTATGATGGTCGCAGTGTCCCGGGGTCATGTGATCACCCTTTGCAAGCTTCTGATAAGTCAATGGAGAAACCAGATTCATTTAACAGCCGTGTTACTAATTTAATAACTGCAGTTATTCACTTAACAACTGTGGCAAGAAAGGTCATAAAATGGGACAAAACTCACTTAACAACTGTTTTGCTTAGCAACAGAAATTTTGGACTCAGTTGTAATCGTTAATTGACCACCTCTAATATGATTCCCATCTCCCTCCTGCTCCTGCTGGATCACCTGGCTGTGGTCTCCTCCCATGAGCAGTTTCTGGAATAAAGTTGCCTTGAGTCCTGCCCAGTGAGGCACCTGCTTACCTTCCATAGCAGCTGCACCTCTGTCCCTTTCTCTGCCTCTCGCAGTTTCCACCAGGCATCCAGCACTCCTGAAGGTGCTGTGTGAGAGAAAGAGGCTTCAGCACCATTGGCATTTGGCTCTGGCCCTTCTCCTTCAAGCAGCCAAGCTTTGCAGCCCAGGAAGGGGAAGCCTCGCTCAGCCTCCACTGTCTTCAGTCACAGGGCCACACTTTAAAAATCATTTGCCACAGATACCTTTTGGCACTTGGAAGGAGAAGCAAAACATTTTCAAAGAGAAAATCCAAGGAAATCCTTTGGAAAAAGCACCTTTGGAACAGCCGTGACCTGGATAATTGAGAATCTCCATAGATATTTTCCTAACTCATCCTGGGGTTCCCTCTGCTGCATAACTAGTCTTGCCCTAACTTTTCAAGATCAGCTAACTTTAGCCAGGGGCTCCCTAAGCATCTGCTTGGAAAGTCCCCTCCCCCCTATATTTCACTAAATGTATTTGATTGTAAGCAGATGTGATATGATGCAATCCTTCATTGGATACTGTGTTCTAGTTCACTGAGGACAATGCACTCTGGATATGGCCAAAGGAAGCGGTTCCTCCACCTGCATAGGCCAACCTGTCCCAATGCCCTGTCTATCCCAGTGACTTAGAGGGCTTGGCTATCTGTGGGGGGCAGCCATAGGACTCTTCCCCTTCCCCACCTTTCTCGTGTGTAGTGAAGAGCTTGGTCAGGCTCCAGCTGCTCCAGTAGCTGAGAGGCAGGCGCCTGCAGCGCATCTGGAAATAGTAGAGGCTGCCAAAGAGGAAGCCGCACTGCCGGATCTGCCGACTGGAGGTGGTGATGTTGTGAACCTGGGACGAATGGGAGAATGGGAGAAGCAGGCCCATGGAAAGGCTCCTTCCCTTGAACCCCCCAGCCCACAGGACCCTCCAGCTCCTTCCCTTCACCCCCCAGCCCACAGAACCCTCCAGCTTGCAGGAAGACGCCAGAAATGCTTTGAGTAAAAATGCCTTTGAGCGGACGGAAGAGGACAGGGTCAAGGTATTATGGGTGGCTACCAGAAAGGGCCCAAAGCCTGAAGCAGAGGGCTTGGGGACAGGGGCAGAAGGGAAAGCCATGCCAAAGGAGTCTTGATTGTCCCCCCCCCCCAGAGGGGTCCTACCAAACGAAGCCATTCTGTTGTCAAGGCAAAGAGGGACTCACAAGGCTCCACTCGAGGCTGTCTTCCAACTGGTAGCGCAGGTCACAGGCCTGTTCCATGAGTTTGCTGTCCTTTCCTGTCTCCCATTTGACCACCATGCAGTCGCTCTCCTCAGAGAGGGGCCTGATGTCCCAGATGGTCGGGGGCTCCAGCCAGGCTGGAAGGAACAATGTGAGGTGAGAGAGAGCTTTGTACTTCGTTTAAAGTATCTTAATGCCAACCTCCAAAGCTATCCCAAGGGTAGGTAGCAAGAAGAGTCAAATCACCATCCTAAACAATAAAATTAAAAGGCAACCTATATCAAACACTAACAGGAAAGACCATTGGAGAGGAAGGGAATGGCTTCTCCCAGGGGCTGAAAAAGTTGTGCCAGTTGCCTGGCAGGCATCCACACCAATGATACCTTTGGTGGCCTCCAAAGGAATGTCCATCAAAAGTGAGATCTTGGCTCTTTAGGGTGATTTGGAACAGATTTTCTCCCCACCTTGACCTTTGGAAACCATAAATGGGTCTGAACATGTCCTGTTCCTGCTCCAAGTCTTGCTTTTAATGAAGTTCCTCTCTTCTTTAGAGGATGAAGAATGTACCACCCAAAAAAGCTGTGTGCCATTCAAAAAAGTGTCATTGTTGTTTGATATTGATATGAGATGCCAGGATAGAGAGAAAAGAAGACACTAACATTCAGTCCACCTTCTTCCTTCCCAAAGGTGAGGCTTTTTTTTTTTTTTGATTGGCTGGAGAGCAGGGAGGATGGAGTCTCTCTCCCTGGGCGTCCCAGAAGTGCTTTTTCAAAAGGCAACTGGGCTTTCTTTGTTTTTCCTTGAAGAAGTTTTGCTTCTCACACAAGAAGCCTCTTGGATGAGAAGAGAGACATCTCCAAGGAAAAACAAAGAAAGTCCAGTTCCCTTTTGAAAAAGCATCTTTGGGACAACAACCATGACCTGGCTGCTGGAGAAGCTCCAGAGACAGTCTCCTTGGGCAGTTCTTTTGTGCCAAGTGACTTGCAAGCAGCAGCTTTTCTCCCAGTTTAGGGAGGGACAGAAACCTTCCAGGCAAGACAGATTGCTTCTCATTTTGGCCTCTTAATAAACATATTGCAACTCTCCCTGCTTCTCACTGACACCTATGGATTCAACCCCATTCGCTAGAAAAGAAGGCAGGGAGACCCACTCCTGCTGTTGGCACCCACCTAAATCCATGGGGTCTGCACACAAGTGCTCAGAGGTCACGTTGCCCAGGGCATTTTCCACAGACACCCAGAAAAGCATTTTTTGATACAGCTGCAGCTCCAGGCGTTGAAAAATGCAGGAGTGCTGGCCAGGCTCGGGAATACAATCTGCGATGGGGGCCAGGGCCTTACACTCCCTTGAGCTCCTGAAACAACAAGAAGAGTTATCAGGGGGGCTAGAAAGAAGCTGTGCTCGCAGCTCCCTGTGATGCACAGAGAGGCTAACAGAACGCAAGACCATATTAAATGGAAAGGGTCCACCTCTTGCAAACCTTATTCCAAGGAGGGAAGGACTCCATTAAGTCAAAAATTCCATTTTTTTAAAAAAGTTAAAGGTCAGGAAGAATAAGAATGAAGAGAAGCAGACTGCCCCCCTCCCTCATTGGCCCTAGCCTGACTGTAACAGTTCATCTCCTGTTCTTACCGGAATCCCTTCAGGGCCACACGGGTTGGAAGGAGGCTGTCCCAGCCAGGATCCCACTGGCATGCCAGGCTCTTGGAGGTAATGTTGAAGATGCATGTGAGGTTCTGAGGTTGGTGTGGAGGGTCTGTTTGGCATTCACATGGCAAAGAGAAAAAAGAAGCAGGAAAAAGTTTTCAATGACAATGTAGGCAGCAACAGTCATGCAGCTTTGAGGGATTTACAGTGAACGGTAGAGAAATAGATTTGTATAATGCAATCTAAGTCTCAAAATTTGATGTTCATGACTGGTGACTCGTTCAAACACACAAGCCTCCTCATTTCTGCTGTCCCTCCCATCATCAACACTGGTATTTTTTTATGAGCCAAAATTTCTTCTCTAACATACAACATCCATCAATGAGAGCAGAGATGCCTATTTGATCTTGTGAAACCAGAGCCCCCTGACTGAGTGCAGGCTTTCTGTTCTGCTGAATACAGGCAGTTTCTTAGGATGTGAATCTGTTGCTAAGTTCAATTGGACAAGAAAACATACCACAAAATTTATTTATGTGGTATTACTTCAAAGTCATTTCATTAACTTAAAACAGTTGTTGAACTTTGATTTCTATTCTCTTGAAGGAAGGAAAGGCTATCCAGCATTTTAACTGACATCTCCCTGTCACTGATGAATGTAGCTTCACTTCTTTGTTGAAGCCATCTCAAACAACATCATGCTTTTCCATAGATTTGGTTAGAATAGGGATCTCATTGCACACCAAACTAGTGGTTCTCCACCACAACAATTTTGAGAGATGTGGACTTCAACTCCCAGAATTCTTAGCAGTGGTCATATTGGTGGGCAAATTCTGGGAGCTGAACTTCACACTTCTCAAAGTTGCCAAGATTAGGAAACTACCAGTGGGCTGATGATAAATGTTTGAAGCTATCTCTGTTGGTTTCGTTGCTACCTGGAGAATAGCTGATCCATGTGCTACTGGTTGTAACTCAGCTCTGCTCTCAACCAAATCACAACATTCTAGAAAATATACCAATTGTCTGTTGCAAACCAGTACAAGCTGGATCCAGCATGTGACTGGAAACACTGGCTCAATTCTGGAGGTTTTAGAAGAGAGATTAGAGAGCCATTTGTCTGAAATGGAATAGGGTTTCCTGCTTGAGCAGGGGGTTGGTCTAGAACCATGATGGCGAACCTATGGCACGCGTGCCACAGGTGGCACACGTAGCCATATCAGTGGGCACGCCAGCTCAGCTCTGGC
>JANHZT010628124.1:0-12710 GCA_032468215.1 Stegonotus admiraltiensis | reverse complement strand
CCTCCCCCCCCTCTCTCTTCCATGTGGTCATCTACCCAGAATCACACATGCTTGGTGGTTCTGCTTCACCATTAAACCATCCTTCCAAGCAGCCTTCATGTTTGCAGTGTCTTTCTTCCCACTTGGAACTGAACCCAGATAGACATTTCTTCCAACAATACCAATGGCTGCATCTCAGAGGATCTCTCTGTTAAAGTACTGAAGTTTGCAGATGACACAACAGTCATCGGTCTCATTCCAGATGATGATGAATCTGCATACAGATGGGAGGTTGAACAATCTATAGATGTGCAGCCAGAACAATTTGGAGCTGAACACTCTTAGAACTATAGAGATGATAGTAGATTTTAGATTCTCCTATTCTACCACCTCTTACAATATTAGACAACACAGTATCAAGAGTGGAGACCTTCACGTTTCTGGGTTCTATAATCTGCCAGAAGCTGAAATGGACACCCAACATTAGAACCTTCATTACAAAGGCACATCAAAGAACGTTCTTCCTGAGTCAACTCAGAAAGCTCAAGTTGCCCAATACAGTTCTACAGAGGAATTATTAAGTCTGCCATTTGTACCTCTATAACTGTCTGGTTTGGCACAGCAACAAAACAGGACAGGTACAACCAGCCTGCCTTCCACTGAGGATGTGTATACCGCATAAGCCAGAAAGAGGGCTGAGAAAATATTTATAGAGCCCTAATATCCTGGACATAAACTGTTTCAACTTCTCCCCTCAGGACACTGCTATAGGGCATTGCATACCAAAACGATTAGACACAAAGATAGTCCCCCGCCCCAATGCCATAACTCTACTAAACACCTAACTCCCACAGCACTGTCTTATGCCTAATGAATATCTATCCATGTAGTAGGTCTGCATTGCTATTATCCTTCTCCTTATCTTTCTCATCTTCCCATCTTCCATACTAACTTCTCCTACTGGTATCTTGTGATTTATGATCTATGACTTATCACTTTGTTGTTTGTATGTACACTGAAACCTTACGCACCGGAGACAAATTCCATCTGTGTCCAATCATCCTTGGCCAATAAAGAGTATTCTAGTTCCAGTTCCAAATGGCAGTTGATGGCAGTTGATCTGAGAGAGAAAGAGATGAGAAATAAAAGCAGTTCAAAAGTCAGACTATTGTGACTGAGGACAAGGTTTTAGACAAAACCAGGGTCCAGCTTTTTGAAAGAGACAACAAAAATACAAAGAACCAGGGTCCAACTTTTTGCCAAAACCCAACAAAACCTACAGGAAAATGACAGAACGTAAGTCTACAAGGAAAAAAAATAGTAAATATTGAATATAAAAAAAGAAAATGAATGAACAAGTACAGAAGTCAGAAAGTTATCTCATAGGACACATAAGCAAGGACTACCCTCTGTTTGAAATCTATCCCCCACCAGTAACTTTGATTAAATATTTTGTACCTGATACTTTTTAAAAACCAGGATGATTAGTAGTTCATTCCTACCAAGATTAACTAGGATTTATTGCTGATGGTTTGCTTATTGTCTCTGTGGTCAGCTTTATTTATACTTACTCAAACCCAGTTCAACAGCACCTGCTCAACCACCTTTACACTCGGAAGCTGCAGAGGGTCCAACCTAGTTTGAAAGGAGAGAATACGGAAATTCTAAAATGCCTCAGAAATCAATAGCACTAATGGCCAAATTGTGAAGTGGCCCACCCAAATGCTGAATTTGGTTTTCCCTGATGCAAAGTAGCCAATGATCACACAATGTGGGAAATTGCAACTTGTTTATTCTGTACAGCACAAAAGAGGTGTGCTTTTGAGACTACATCACAAATTGAGAGCCCCCAATACACAAATTGGCATAGATTTTATGCACTTTTCCAAAACAAAGACCCGTGATCATTAGCAAACAATAAACAATAAGGAGCAAAGTATTTACACCCCTAATAGAGGATAATCTATAAGGTGGTTTAATTACTAATTGCTTTTCTGTTCCTAACTGATAAGTCTGGCAAAACTATCTGCAACAGAAAAGGAGAAATTAACACTGAATCCACTGCTATTGAATTGGATTCCCTCTCTGAAAAGGATAGATAATCATAATTTAAAAAAATATTTAGACAGGAACTATTCAAAGTACGAAGTGTGTGTGTATGCATATGTGTACATGTGCATCTATCTGTGTGTATGTAAATATATATTAAAAAACCATGTAGAAAGCCTGGTAGATCTCACTTACAAAGAGTCTTATTTAGCTACCACTCAAAGTTATGATGTCACTGAGTGTAACTTTATGATAATACTCACATTTATGTCAATACAGCATGTTTGCGTTAATGTAATCATGATTTGGGTGTTTTGTAACTGGCTTCTGACATGCAAAGTCATTGGAAAAGCCGACAGGATAGCATTGGCAAACCTTTTTGGCACCGACTGCCAAAATGGGAGCGTGTGGGCATGGGGGAGTGCTGGAAATTGGAAGAGTAGCTCCCAGGTGTGCCAGCACGTGCCAGGCAGCTGAGTTTCCTGTTTCCAGCATGTGCATGCACACTGGGCACCTGATCTTCTGGTTTCTGGCACACATGCGAACGTGAAAACCAGCTGGCCGGCATGCATGCGCGCACTGGAAACCAGAAGCTCAGTTTCCCATGGCATGCATGTGCGCTGGGAAGCTGCTTTTTCAGTTTCCAGTATTCCCACATGCACAAAGATCAGCTGGCCGGTGTGCATGCGCACACTGGAACCTAAAAGAGCAATGGGCGATGGCTGGCATGCCCGGAGAGATGCTCTGTGCAACCTCTGGCATGCGTGCCATAGGTTCACCATCACAGCGATAGGAAAACTGTGAATCATGATTATATAATGTCTTATTTACTTACGGTGACTTATTTAACAACTGCAGCAGAAGGAACGTTTAAGTCCATCAGAGTCATGTGCTGCTTTGCTTCATGACGCAGAGCTTAGTGACAGAGTTACCATTCCCAGTTGTGGTCACCAAGAGAGGACTACTGTATGTTTTTCATGTTGTAACAATAATGAAGGCAGTGTAGTTTTGAATTTGGTATGTTGACTAGGATTAAAAAGATGCAGGCTCATATTCCTGCTCATGATTAAACTATGAGTTCACTGGTTTGGTTTTCAATTGCCACAGTTTTTCTTAAACACGGCAACTTTAAGATGAATGGATACTAAAAATAAAAATTCCTCAGTCATTTTAAAATTACTGAAATAGAGAAACCCATTCAGAAGGTATGTTGGATATGTTCGCTGCCTTGAGTTATTTGTAAAAATAATAAAGTGGGATACAAAACAAACAAACAAACAAAGAAAAAATGATCCATCTGAATCCATCTGTGATGGATTATAATTCCAGATTGATGGCCAAGACTAATTATGGTATATTCGCATAACTACTCAGTTCAAGGTAGCAGAACATGTTAGAGGTGCCCTAAATTCAGTGAAGTAGCATATTACAAATGTAATTCTTTGCAAGTTTGTATCCATTGAACATAGACTGACTGTTAAATAACAGGATGACTATCTTGGTGTGCTTTCAGAATGTTTTTCAGATTATCTCTTTGTGCCAGTAGTAATTGCTATATTTAATTAGAACGAAAATAATTAAATCAAGATCGCTCAGTCAGTTCAATGAAGTAATTCTAAACACGTAGTAGCCTGGACACTTGCTTTTAAAGCAAAGCATTACTTCCTAGGATTCAGGTCCTGTTTTAGCCATGAAAACTAGCTGAGTGACCTTGGGACAGTCACTCTCTCTCAGCTCCACCCTACCTCACAGGGTTGTTGTTGTAGGGAAAAGAGGAGGAGAAAGATGTGTTAGATATGGTCGTCGCCTTGGGTTATTTGTAGAAATAATAAAGCAGGATACAAATAAATAAGCAAACGAACCATTTAAAAAATATGCAAAAAAGATTTATAATTGCATAACAAGAATAAGGTTTAATTCAATGCATCGAAAGTTTCATGGAAATCGGGAAGTAAATGACTTCTTAGGCTGCTTTGTCTCTATATAGAGTCAGGGATCACATAAGGTCCTCAAATCTTACTATTTACCACAAATTTGATGTACTTAATTTATGTATTATCTTTAGGTTTAGCTATTGGGCTGCAAGTTTCCTGACAACTAATAGATGGCAGTAAAGCTTTTATGAGGTTGACATCAGCTCGATTGCCATCTAGGGGTTATTCCAGGTAGTTGCAACTCAGATTTGGTAGTTCCAAATTGTTAGTTTTTGAAGCATGTTTTGTATATCAGTCTCTTTGAATTGGAGAAGGCCATGCTGCATCTTTAGCCTCCAAGCTGAATGATCGGAGGTCAAGGTTTCCTAGTTGTTAATGTCCATTCCCAGGGCCTTTAGATTCTTCTTGCAGATATCTTTATATCGCAGCTGTGGTCTCCCTCTGAGGCACTTTCCCTGCACTAATTCTCCATACAGGAGATCTTTCAAAATCCGACCATCAGCCGTTCTCACGACATGCCCCAGCCAGCGCAGGCATCACTGTTTCAATAGTGTATACATGCTAGAAATTCCAGCACATTCCAAGACTGCGCTATTTGGAACTTTGTCCTGCCAGGTGATGTCAAGAATTCATCGGCGACAGCGCATATGAAAGGTGTTCAACTTTCTCTCCTGCCATGCGTAAAGGGTCCAAGACTCACTGCAGTACAAGAGTGTGCTTAGGACGCAGGCTCCATAGACCTAGATCTTTGTATGCTCTGTCAGCTTCTTATTAAGCCATACTCTCTTTGTAAGTCTGGAAAATGTGGTGGCAGCTTTACCAATACGTTTATTCAGCTCAGTATCTAAAGACAGAGTGTCAGAGATAGTTGAGCCGAGGTACACAAAGTCATGGATGACCTCCAGTTCTTGTGCAGAGAGTGTAATACAGGGAGGTGAATCCACATCCTGACCCATGACTTGTGTTTTTTTTGGATTCGAAGAGACACTGTTTGGCAGGCTGAAGCAAAGAGGCAGTCCCAGAACCAGCGAAATCTGGGGGCTTGGCAGGTGACAGAATGTATCTGCCCTCAGTGTGGAAGGGATTGCCACTCTCAAATTGTCTGTTTTAGTCACACTAGATGCTGTTTTAGGACCTCTTTCCAGAGCACGACACCATAGTCTCTTGAGACTGAAGGATGCCAATGTATGTATATCAGTTTAGCCGCCTACTGATGTAAGTCAGAGACATTGGAATGATGTAGGTCATCTGAATTGATAGATCTATATTTCTAGGTTAAGTAGAGATCTTTATGAATGAAGGATATAAAACATGTTTTTCAAACTTGGTAACTGTAAGATGCGTGGACTTCAACTTCCAGAATGCTATTATCTTAAAGTCCCCCATTAAAAAACAACAACAAAAAAACCCACTGATCTACAATGACCACCCAATAATGAGAGAATACCCTTCCATTTTCAATAAGTTATGGAAAGAATGTAATAAAACAAGTGATACCTAATCCGATTAGAAATGTAATCTGTTTGTCTTAGTTTTTTGAAGGTTCTGAATCCATCTAATTTCTAACAGCTGGTTTGTGGTTTATCATCCATAAAAATAATAATTTTGTGCACTGGATAAAACAACGAACAATTTAGGCAAGGTAAACACATCACGGTGTACTCCGGTTCCTTTGTACAGAGCTGGATTCACAGTCTACAAAATACAGCTTCTGAATCTGGTTTAGGATCGCTCCCTCCTCGCCTCCTTCGAGATGCGTGGACTTCAACTCCCAGAATGCCTAGCTAGTAGGGCTGCTAATAATAACCCTGGGAGTTGTAGTCTTACCGGGTGGTTACCAACGTCGAGCTAGGCAGATTGATGGCTCAGTCTTCTGTGCAAAGCAAGAATCGGTCGTTATGCAATCAACTGCGGTGGCTTAGCAAGAAAGTAGCCACAGCAGCTGATCCAGAAGCCGCTTTTTACACGGCTGAATTCCCTACACCCAGGAACTCCAGTTGTGGCAGAGCTCAGGCAAGCGCAAGGTGCGGCATTCCTCCGAGTTAATTCGCTTACTCTCTCTCTTTCCCTTCGCGTCCCTTCTTCCAGGAACCTTGTCCCCTCCTCCCTGAGAATCTCTCACAACCTACCGAAGGCTTCCAACCCTCTCGTCCCGCCCTGGCCGCGCTTCACTATTGGCCGCCTCTCCTGTCTGTAAGAATTACCGACGGACCCTTTCTCAAAAGGGAAGGCGGAGCCAAAGCGGCTAGACTTAGCGCTGTCAGCGGGCGGCTAGAAGGAAGAGTTCGCTGCAGCAGTCAAAAGAATTGCGCAGAGGGAGCGGGAGCTCAGCCTCGCATCTCTCGGGCGGCTTGCATGATTTTTTCCCTCTCTCCCACGATACAGGAAAGAACCAAATCGTGTGCAAGGTCAAGATTCAGAGCGTCAGCGTCCGCGCCTCGCACAGCCCAGCAGCCCAGGGCACCGTCCAGCCGCAGATCTTGCCGCCGCCGCCACCGCCTCCTTCTTTGCCTCCTTCTCCGGGGAAATCGGCACCCTCTCCCACCCTCGAATCCTGCAAAACTATGTCGCACAAGAAGCTGTTCGAGGACCTCTCGGGCAGAGGCAAAGCCATCGGAGTCCTGACCAGCGGCGGCGATGCTCAGGGTAACGAGCAACCAGGCGGAAGGCTTGTGGGGGGCGTTGGGTTTCGGGGCAAAAAGGTAGGGAAATCGCGGATGCCATGAGGTCGGGGATGCTGATGTTGCAGGCTAGGCAGACGTGATTTTCCGACGGGGTGGGAACGGGTTGCTACGGGAATTCTAGTACCCATCACTCCTGGCTCATCACGAGTTGGGGAAGGGGCTTTTTCCAAAGCTGACTCAGCCAAAGTACGGGCTGCAAGCTTTCCTTGGACGTAACACGAAAGATGCGGCCTTCTCTCAGATCTGCTTCGTATCCACGGTCCTTGTGACCCCCGATTGGGCATGCGGGGGGTGGGGGCGAGGAGAGGAGAAGGGGCTAATCTCCCTTGCAGCACGCGGACATTTGGCTGAGGAAAGGGGCTGCCTTCAGAGCGGAGCATCGGGATTGGGCAGAGGGCTGCAGAAACGAGAGCGGGGGAAATGAAAGACACGATGCACTGAGTCATAGATAACCCAGCCTTGATTTGGTCTCTGAATCTTTTTTTTAAAAAAGGGGGTGTGTGTGGGATTCTGGAGCTGCGCACAGGTCCAGCGCGGTCATGGCACGCGGAGTAAGGGATGGCGAGGCTGCAGCTCCTTCTCGGCTGCTATTTGCAACAGGCGGCCAAAGTTTGCCAGAGGGAAGCTGAAAGCCACAGAGCACAAACGGACCTCGAGGCGCAAACGTGCTGGGCGGCAGAGCGCTTCCTCGCCCTTGCCCTGAAGGGTGACCTTCTTCCCCTCCCAGGGTCCCTTTGCCTTTGTCCTGCGAGTGACGGGAGGGGGGAGCGGTAAAATAACCGGCAGGGTTTCTGCGCAACCGATAGCGGAGAGAAAATGGACTGGGCCTGGTAGCCTTTAGCCCTTTTCTTCGCTTTATGACACCATTTTTGGAAAGGATGATGAGCGCCCGCAGGCATTCAGGATGCGGGTCCTCACTATAAAACCAATTGGACCGATCACGTCCTCAAGGAGCAATGGTCACTAACGGGCGTTTGGCTAGGCGGGTGCCTTCGCGCACACCGTTTTACCCTGCAACCCTGAAATAATCCTAATTATTGCCCGATTGCAATTTTGCATTATAAGGCTTCGGCACCCCATCCTATTCGTGATGTCGAATCAAAGTGGATAATCCAGCGAAGCAAAAGTGAATCTCGGAGAAACCCGTGCCCTGAAGTCTCACGCGCGTCTAGTGTAGGAGACACATTCAGTTCAGTCAAGCACAATTTCCTCCGGGAATTGTGCTTGGCTATTTTTTTCCCGCTGGCCTGATTTTTTAAAAACAGATCGCCAATTCCCACCGCGTCATCCTTTCATACGCTACGCTAGCATCCCGTATTTGGCCTATTCCCACGGATGAAATTAGCGCCACTAAATAGGGAGGCCTATTTAGATGCACGACTTTGGATAGGCTATGTTAAAAAGGCTGCCTGAGTCTACATCCGCTTTACCCTTCTGATATTTGGAGGCTTTAATGGCGCATGGAAAGAAGCCAGATAGGACGGGAAAGCGGGGTGCTGGTTGTCCGAGATGTGCCCGGAGGACCTCCGATCGCAACCTTCGGTCTCTGGTTTAACCGGCCAAGAGGAAGGAAATCGCCTGCGGTGCTTACGCACGTGTGCGCGGCTTTCAGGAAGCGACAGGGGCTGACTGTTAACGATCGGTGGAAACGGCATCAGTAGCAACAGCAGCACTCTCCGAATTGATCACACTGCCGGGATCCAGGAGGATTCCGAAACAGCAATTCTCCGCCCCGGGCATCGTGCCCAGGTGCGAAGACTAAGCGCTCCCTTGCTTGCCGCTGCGTGGGGAAGGTGGGAGGCGCGGCGCTAGTGGGCATATAGGCTCCGCCAATGAGGCGGCCGAGTGTGCTGCTGTGACGTCACGCTCCAGCTGCAGGCTGGGCCTGCTTTCCTACGCTTTTTTTTTTTTATAGCTCTGTTCTAATTTTTCTTTTTTCTTGAGCGATTTGGTTTGGGGATGGAGCAAATTTATTTTATTTATTTATTTGTCGAGTCTGTATTAGATAATATATATAAGTATAAGCATGAATTGAATACATAAAATGAAAATTAAAAGGAACATTAGGACAGGGACTGTAGGCTCGCTGGTGCTCTTATGCACAACAACAACAACAACAATAATAATAATAACGAGAAGGGATGAATATCATTGATAAGAATCGGGTTTCATTTCGAGGCTGTGTTTAAACCAGATGCTCTTTCCTCCCTTTGGTAGCTTTGCTCTTACTCATGCAGGAAGAAAATCATTTCTCTGAGTGAGTACAGAGCGCAACCCCAGGCATCGTTCATAGCATAGAAGCAGATGAGGTTTACCACACCTAATTCTGCAATTCTGATGTGGCAGCTATGAGAAAGGAGTTTTAGTGGATCTAACTTCTGAGCCACGGTTTAGGATGCAGGAGGTTGTGCTGGCAAATAGTGGGCTTAGTCCTTCCTCTAGGCATTCCCGTTGTTGTACAAATAAAATCTCTGTGAACCTTTTATTTTTCTTCAGGAAGTAGCTCTAATTATCCAGAGAGTGAATCTTGGCACAGTTCTAGCTTGGTCTTGAATAAGCAAGGCCAAAATAGTCCTGTGTCTGTGAGAAAAACGAAAACATTTATTATTATTTTTTTGGCCATAGCCTGATACATTGCTGCAGCCAAACAGCCCAACTTCCTTCTACTACACTCAGCTTGCCTGAACAACCTTTTGCAAATGGCTGCATTAATTTACCTTACAACCATGAGTCAGAAGAAGAGGCAAAAAGAAAGTTTGCATTAGTTACGCTTGCAGAGCTGAAAGTTGGACTTCAGCCTGCTTTATTCCCTTGGTGGGTGGGGAGAGGAAAAGCTCTCAATTCCTTTTAAAGGCTTTGAAGATTGCTTTTGTCTGGAGAGCCATCGAAGGTATTCCTCTGGGTAAAAGACACATGGGGAGAAGGCATCCTGGTTTATTATTCTATACAGAACCCAGCCCTGGGAAAATAACTCTTTTCTATTCATATTCCACAAGGAATGTGTATCTGCAGGGCTCGCTTTTTGAACCCCAGTTAAAAGGTCACACAGACAAGGTGGTGCCCAAAGAGATTCTGAAGTGTGGAAATGTCTGAGTGAAGGTTCAAAAAAAGCTGAAAGGAAATTGTGTGAAGTTGCTTAGCTGAACACTAGATTTCCTTTTCTGGACATTGGCCAACCACACTATTTGGGGGTGGGGGTGAAAATGCTTCAACTTTGTTTCACTTTCTTCCCTCCCCCTAAAGATTGTTTACAACTAAAGAAAGTTGCCCTTGTTTGTTCCACAAATTGCAATTTTGATCAGAAAGCAAAGAATTAAAGTGAAATGAAATTCAAGGTTTCTTGCTGCAGCCAATAGTTTTTGGATTCATTGCAACACGATTAACATATATGTGTGCATGCGTGCATTCATGAGGACGCACATGTACATAATCCCTACTGAATTTGGGAATAGGATTCAACAAGCTTAGACGTGGTTCACACATGGTTTTAAATGCAAACTTGGGTTAGGGAAACATAATTGCTGTATTAATGTAACAAGCTGTGGGAAGAAAAATCCAGCCCAGTTCCAAGCTGGGAGAAAAACGCTGGAAATAAAATGGAGGCTAGCTACAAGGAAAGAAAGTCTCTGTTTATTTGGTTTCCAGAAACTTCAGTGACAGCAGCATGTTTCTGGGGTGGCTGTCAAAATGGCTGAGTGAGTGGATGGATTTTTTATAGGATTCAGTGGTTTGGTGATTGAGATGCTTCAGGGGGTTGTGCAATGTAGTGAGCCTTGTGCCTTTTACTATTCCAATGGTGCTCGGTTAATTGTATTATGTCATAAAGGTCCTGTCCTGTCCTTAGAATTTGGGTGGGGAAATATAGATTTTTAATCCCATCAGCTCCAGCCTGGGGGAGCTGTGGCTGGAAACATTTTGTTTGTGAATAGGCTGGCCTGGATTTCTGTAAATGGATATTGAGTGGAATGCTCCAGTTTTCTCAACAGATACAAAAATATCTTATTCAAAGAACTTGGAGTGACTGCCTGGAGTGTTTTCCTGGTAGTACAGAGAAGTGAATGATTTGATCCAAGGAAAGCCTTCTTTCTGGGGTGGGGTGGGGATGACTTCCTACAAAGCTATGCTCAAATAATAATTCAAACAATATCAGATTTATTCACTGAGATCCAAAACAAATCCTTTTCAGCCTTGGTTAGTTGGTGATGGACAGTTGGCCTTCTGATAGATTGTAGTCTTAACCAAGCATTCTCTAAAATTTTGGTTGTTCAGATAGTCCTCGAGTTATGATTGTAATGGAACCTACCCCATTATGGTTGGAAGTTGGAATAGCTGTTACATAACTGCCTCAAGTAACAACCAACTATTCCTGCTCTTCCCAGTGCATTCATTAAATGAATATGCAAGTCGTTAGGTGGATCATGGGGTGACTCGGATGGGGGAGATCCTGGGAGGCCTGGAACAAGCCCATCTACCTCAAGCTTCCCAGAGTCCTCCTCACCCCAAGATATCCTATGGCCTGCTTCCTGCTCCTTGGGGTGCTGACCGCATCAGACCTTTCTGCTTACAGAGAGCTTGACTTTTCTTTCACAAAGTAAAACAAAGGTCTCCATTGCTTGGATCCTACAAGCATCTATTATCTTTCAAGCCAGTAATTCTACAATCATGCTGCACAGCCACAAACCACAGGGGTGCTGAAGTGGTCCTAACTTTGAAACCAGGTCATAAGTAACTTTTGTGCCTCTCATGACACTGAACATTTGCTAAGTGATTAATTGTAAGTCGAACTACCTGTTATATATCCCAGTAAACTAGTGGTGGGTTGCTACCTGTTCGCCCCAGATCGGGCAAACCTGTAGCGGTGGCACCAGGAGGCTCCGCCCACTCACCTGGATGTCTCTTCCCTTGCACAGAAGCATCACACATGCGTGCGTGAGCCGGTAGTGGCTGAAATTGAAACCCACTACTGCAGTAAACATGTCAATGCCCATTGTGGGTCAATACCAAGTCTTTGTAATCAGCAGACTTTGAAAAAGACATTTTAGGAAAAAACGAGCCTTTTATGGGAGCACATATCTTGTTAGGTCTTCAAAAAAAAAAAGCTTGATAACAAGGCAGGACTTGGAATTTATTCTTACTGTCTGTGTTTGGAGTCAGGGTTTACAAATTCATGCTGCCTTTATTACTAGCCTTCATTTCAATAAAGATTGGACTTGCTTCTCAACAGCCCACATCTCTGCAAATTTACCTAAGTCAGTATTTTTCAAACTTGGCCATTTTAAGATGTGTGGATTTCTTTAGAATTTGTGGACCCATGCTGGGAAATTCTGGCAGTTAAAGTCCATGCATCTTAAAATGGCCACCTTTGAAAAACACCGACCTAGAATTAGTCCTCTGACATTCAGATGGAACTTGCTCCCAAGGAGACATCCACTAACTGGGCTTTAATTACATTTTGCCATCTCCTGAAACAGCAGAGTCTTTATTTGTTGATTCCCATAATGCAATTATAGTAGTGGCCAAAATTGTAGGAAAAGTGCATTTTTGAGGTTTGATGACTAATAACACCACTTTGTTTTTGTTTTTTTGGCGTTTCAAGATAATCCTATTCTAGTGCTAGAATGGCCTGGGAATAGCCAGACCTTAACCCAATTGAAAATCTATGGAGCCGACGAAAGAAACATGTTAGTCAGAAGCAACCCAGCAATAAAACCCAGTTAATAGAAGCAATCATTCAATCAATCTTGGTTTCACATTATAACAGCTGCAGAACTAAAAGACTTGGGAAGATGTTGTAAGGCCGTGATTTGTGCTAAAGGTTACCCAACTCAGTATTAACTGACATGGTGATAATTTTTGTATATCTCGTTTTTTTCTACGTGTTTCACTTTTCTTCTTTATATTGTAATTACTATTCTAATAGCAGATCCTTCATAAAAGTTATTGCATTACATTCTTGATTAAATTATCTTTCCATTGATATATAATTTTATAACTAATGAGAAAAAAAAGATATTATTAGCTAGTTTTAGAAAATACACTTTTCCCAAAAGGTTTCCACAATTTT
>JANHZT010622787.1:0-12732 GCA_032468215.1 Stegonotus admiraltiensis | reverse complement strand
CCCCGGCGGGTCTGAAGAACTCTCCCCTAGAAGGACCCTTTGCAGAACACGACGACCAAATGCGGCATCCGCCGAAGCGAATTTGTCCAGTTTGTAATGCTGGATGAAGGGAGACGGTAAAGTCCATGTCGCCGCCCTGCAGATTTCGAGTAAGGAGGCCTGTGTAGCCCAAGCCGCCGACGTCACAGTACTGCAGGTCAAATGAGCCATCAAACAAGGAGGTCTCGGTAAGGAGCGTAAGTCATAGGCATAAGCAATACTCTGCCGATTCCAGCGACCAATGGTTGATGAAGACACTCTGCATCCCAAGGATCCTGGCAAGAAGAACACAAATAACGACTCTGTCTTACGGATGGAAGCCGTCCGCTTGAGATATACACGAAGGGCCGGCCTGATGTGCCACTTCCGTTCCCAAGGGTGAGAAGGACGAGGGCAGAAGTTAGGATTAGCTCCTGCATTTGGTGGAACATCGTGTTGACCTTTGGCACGAAGGTAGGATCCAGGCGAAGCACCACGCGGTCTGCATAGAACACACAAAGATCACTATGAGTAGAAAGGGCGGCGATCTCTGAAATGCGGCAGGCCGAGGTGATGGCTACCAGAAAGGAGACCTTACAGGATAGTAGACGAAGGCTCGTCATCCGCAAAGGCTCATACGGGGGACCCGTAAGCGAGTTCAACACAATCAACAGCTCCCAAGTAGAGTAGTGATGCAGGACTGGAGGACAGATTCGTTGCCCCGCAGAGGAAATGACGGATGAGAGGATGTTGTGTCAAGGAGGTCAAGGGGCCGCAGATTAGTATCAACAAGATCGCCGCCACCTGCCTCCGCAAGGTATTGGGGGAAAGGCCTTTGGTGAGACCTTCCTGGAAGAAAACCAAAATGTTCACAATGAGGCATGAAGAGCCTGAACCCCATGCCGATCGCACCATGCACAGAAGGCCCGCCAGGTGGCCGAATATATATGGTTCGTAGATGGCCGCTGTGAAGCCTGAATCATGTGGAACACATCCAGAGGAATGTTGACGCCCCTTAAGACGCGCCGCTCAACCGCCAAGTGGTCAGATTGAGCCACGGCAGGTCCGGATGTTGAAGCTCCCCTTGTGTCAATGTGTCCTCCCTCTGGGGAATGCGCCACGGTGGGGCGACAGACAAGGAGACCAGGTCCGCAAACCAAGGTCTCCGAGGCCAATGAGGAACCAACAGGATTGCCTCTGCCTGCTCCAACAACAGTTTGCAGATGACCCTGGCCAGGAGCGAGATTGGTGGAAAAGCATATAGGAGCCCCGCTGGCCACGGGGTCTGGAGAGTATCGACTGCCTCCGCCAGAGGCGACAGGTAGCGAGCGAAGAATCAAGGGAACTGGGTGTTTGCTCGAGTAGCAAACAGATCGACTTCCGGAATCCTGAAGCAGTCGGTGAGCTCTCTGAAGATCCGCAGGTGAAGGTGCCATTCCGCGTGATCCATGTGCTGACGGCTCAACCAATCCGCCTGAATGCTGGCGGTGCCAGAGGTGTGTTCCGCTCTGATCGAAGCCAGATGCCGTTCTGCCCAGAGTCCCAACTTCATGGCCACTGCCATCAGTGTCGTGGACCGTGTGCCCCCGAGGCGGTTGATGTGCGCCTTTGCTGTCATATTGTCTGTGAGGACTAGAACGTGGGATCCGGACACAAGATGGCGAAAGGATCACAGAGCTAGGAACACCGCCTGCAATTCCAACCAGTTGATCGGTCTGCGAGCATCGATGGAGGACCACCGGCCTTGAACCATCGGACCCTGACAATGGGCTCCCCAACCTTGGAGGCTGGCATCCATTGTCACCAGTATTCTCTGTGGATCGAAGAAGAGGCAACCTGCTGAAATCGCTGGGGAACGCCACCATCGGAGAGACCTGTGCACACTCTGGGGAACTGGAAGCTGGAGGGAGGAAGTTCCCCTGCCTGCTTTTTGCAAAGGCAGAAGGAACCATTGAAGGTCCCGGGAATGAAGCTGAGCCCAAGGGACAATGGAAATGGCTGAGATCATCTTCCCCAAAAGTTGTGATAGGAGAAAGGGGGAAGAGGTTCGACAACCCTCCACCTTGGTAGCTAATGATCTCAAACTGTCCTGTCTTTCCTGCGAAAGATAAACCCTTCCAGCCACAGAGTCTATTACTGCCCCTAAATGGACTAAACGAGTGGCGGGGGAAAGGTGGCTTTTCTCTGTATTGATTGATCTCCACGTCAGCCACCGCCTGCTGAGGGGAAGAGGACAAAATAAGAATGTCATCCAGGTAGCACTGGAGATGGATGGACCTAGTCCTAAGGTAAGCCGCCAAAGCCACCAAGACCTTGGTAAAGGTCCGGGGGGCAGAGGAGAGGCCAAAGGGGAGGGCCCTGTACTGGTAATGGGATCCCCCATAGTAGAAGCGAAGGAACCTCCTGTGGGAGGGGAGGATAGGGATGTGGAGATAGGCCTCAGTGAGGTCTATTGATGAGAGGAGATTGCCCCTATGAACACCGTCAAGGATGGATTTCAAAGACTGCATTTTAAATTTACGGTATAAGACATACTGATTCAAACGTTTGAGGTCCAGAATAGGTCTCCACACACCCCTCATGACTTAGGTACTAGGAAAACACAGGAATAAAATCCCGTTGCCTTTTGGTCATCAGGGACCCGTTCGATAGCCCTGATAGAAAGATGCTGAACCGCCGAGTCCATAAGGGACTTTTTTGTGACATTCCTAGAAAGCGGACAGCAGACAAAGGATATTGGAGGAGGGGAGACAAATTCAGTGGCCAACCCGGATTTCAAGGTGGCCAAGACCCATTGGTCGGACATGGTACGTTCCCAAAGGTTGGCAAAGAGAGCCAATCTGCCACGTATGGGAGGGTCCGGGAAGCAGTCAACGACGGTGGAAAGAATGACCTCCTCCCCCCGAAAGGGCTGTTTGGACAGGAAAGGCCTACCTCTGGGAGCTCTGTCCTGGGAACCACGCTGTCTGGAGTTAAAACCACCTTGCGGCCTAGGAGAAGCATAGGAAGTGCTGCTCCCATCGAACCTCCGTGCTTGGATACGGGGGGGGATAAGGTTGGAATCGGGACTCCCCTCTGCGGTAAACTGCAGGCAAGACCTTTCGTTTATCTTGGGTCTCTTATCAGAAAGGCATCTAGGGTGTCGCCAAACAATTTCGAGCCCGAAAAAGGCACCGAAGCCAGACGCCACTTATGGCGAGCGTCGGCTTGCCAATGGCGGAGCCAGACCAAATGCCGTGCCACCACAGACGATGCCAGGGACTTGGCAGCAAATCGTGTCACATGAAGAGTGGAGTCCGCTGAGAACTGCAAAGCGGCAATAATTTTATTCAAGTCCTGCTTTACACAGACATCCTCTGTCGTTAAATTTTCTTGTGATTGGCGAAGCCAAAGTAAAGTGGTCCTGTTAAAAAAGGATGCTGTAGAGGCCGAGCGGATGGCTCAAGCTGTTGCCTGAAAGGCGTGTTGTAGGACTTGATCTGAACGTCATGAATTTGGCCACAGACCCTCGTCTGGAACTCCAGGAATGAAGGCGTTGGGAAGCAGAGCTGCCACCGGGGCATCAATGGAAGGGACTTGAAGCAAGGAGGCAAGTTCAGTGGCCACATTAAAGTTCTTTCAGTGGCAGATGGAGTTGGTGCAGCTCCAGGTGAAATCCACTGTTTCTTGATGACATCGAGAGACAGAGGTGGAGTAGGAATTGAGTCCACCGACTTGGAGGGCTCAGCGAAAAGAGGATCCAAGGTGCCTGAAGCCACAGAGGTAGACGGTTGTGCCGGAGGGGAGGTAGCGAAACCTGCAGTATTCACTGCCTTGAACAACAGCGATTTGAATAAGGCCTGTGGAAAAAGGCCAGTGAAAGAAGGTTGGTCCAGAGGCAGACCTTCGTCTTTAGAAAGGTCGAAGTCCTGAAGGTCCATCTCTGCCGATGAGAAACAGTGGGATCCCGTAGAGGAGACGGGAGAGACAGGAGCCTCTGCAATGTGGACATCATCCTTACCAGTCGCTGAGCAAGATGAGACCAGATGAGACCGAAGCTGCTCTACTCGAGGGCCGGGATTGGGATGCCAGAGCTTGTTGCACTGCAGCAGAAATCATTTGTTGGATCTGTTCTGGTGACAAAACAATGGTGGCCTGAGGAATGTTAGGGGTGAGACCCTCAGGAAGAGGTGTAGGAATCAGCGCATCTGAAGCTGGTAACACAGCGTCTCCCATACTACCCGAGACAGGTCCAGGAGCAGTACCCCACAGAGCATCAGGGTGGATAACCACTGGACAATCGTTGAGGGAGGCCTGGTCTGAGGAAGCCGCTACTGGTGGTAAGGTCGCCTCCCGAGCAGGAACCTTGGCAGCAGAGTGTCGCTCATTGGCCTTGGCACAAAGTTTTTTCAAAACTTTATCATGGCGGAGCTCCGCCCGAGAGGAAATGGAACGACTCGCTGACCGGTGATGAGGTCATACTGTGCTGTCACCAGATGGTCTGGCAGAGGAACCAGCTGAAGCTTGGTCATCCTCCCTGTTAGAGCCCCCAGCTCTCCTTCCATGCTTGGACTTTTGCTGGCTCTTAGGCATGATGTTGACAGTTCAGACCAATCAAACACGTTGAAGTGGTTGGGCGTCCCCAGAAATGGCCAGAAGGAGGAGCAGATGTGCATCTGGAGGCCAGTAGCAATAATACCCGGGAATGCTTAGTGACGTCAGGAGGCTAGCGTGGCTCAGTCAGAAAAACCCCCTGGAACTCAATGATGGGAGCGCGAAGCTCCACAACTTAAATAACGGCCTGGGCAATAGAGAGAGGCAGGCAGCTCTCGATCCCTAGCAGCACCAACGGTGATCCGTGGGTAGGCCAAGAAGGCCCTGTAATAGCGCTTGTCCAGGGAGTGTGAAACTCCACTAAGGCGACAAACAGTCCACTGGGGGCGGGGCTCGGCTGGCGCTATGTGAAAGGGAGCACTAGACTCCACTAATGGATGCCACTGCTCTCCAAAGGGCCGAATTGTGCAGAAGCGTGAAAAAAACGGGAGCGCGAAGCTCCACTGAATGGTGCCGCCCTGTTTCAATGCCGCTGCGCCGCTTAATTGTTTCCAGCTAATGGTTATATTAGATGCTAGGCGCCAACCACAGGAGCGCAAAAGCTCCAATAGAAGAAGCCTCTGCCGCTCCGCTAGTTAATTGCTTCCAGCTGATGGTCGGCTATTTTAAAGGCTGGGGTGGCGCGAAAAATTAGCGGTCCATTTGCAATTGCCCTCAGCTGTACAGCGGCAGTGAAGGAGGCTCGTAATGGCACTATTGACAAAATGGCCGCTGGAGGGATTGTAGGCGCAAATCACCACACCTGTCAAATAGCGGCAAGAAAGTCCAGGGAGAGCGAAATAAACCTCCCAGCCTACTCCCTATTGATTGCTGGGTTAGTAATAGCAATCCAGAGAAGGAGAAAGGAATGCAAAGTCTTCCTAAGCACCAGGGAAAGTTCCCTCAGAAGGGGAAGGCCCACCCCTGAGGGCAAAGTCCTTACTGTAATATCTCCCGAGGCAGAAACGTAGTCCAAATAGCAATCCAGGTCAAACCATGAAATCAATCAGTAGGTAAGGGAGACAGGAAAAAAGCAGCACTAGAAACAGCCAGAAAGAACAAGATAATTGCAAAGATAGCAAGAGAACACAGCCCACACGCCTGTCCAGACTGATGGACTGAGTCAAAAGCTGGTTCTGCCCGGCAACATGGGCGGGACTTAACAGCTATGACAGACTCAGTCCATCAATCTGAACGGGCGGGTATAACCCATGTTGGCTGCTGTCTCCACCCACAATGGAGAAGTAATTGCTTACAGCCATGGGTGAGGGGGAAGCTGTAGAGACTAAAGAAGATTATTTCGATAGAGATAAAGCAGATTCCTTCTCAGAGCTCTGAGGCAAGAAGAACAGTTGAAGCCCAAAGCAGTCTGATGTGGGAAGGAAACAGCTCAGATAGACATCCCCTTAGTTGCCAGGAGAATTGGTGGGTGGAGAGTTGCAAGTTTCATTCCTAGAGCTGATAAATGTTCTCCAGCACACTGCTTGGAGAATCCAAAGTGTGGGTTAATCACTGTCTCTTAGCCAGAGACTGAGTGTGTATTCCTTGAAATTTCTTGGTCACGCCTCCTATGCTCGGCTGTAGTTCAGTTTATTCACTCAGTCAAGCTGAAGAGACTGTTATTTAGGTTTGCTCTGGCAAATAGACCTTTCCACGCTTTGGATTCTTCAATCTACATTTTGGAGCTCTCTGTTTCGTTACGTTTGAGGAGGTGTTTATTGTCTGGGATATTGTGGTCCTTTGATCTTTATCTCCAGCGACGGATTGCGTCATCCTCTGCTGCGGGCGGTGGGTGAGTCATTACTGAGGCCTCAGGTCAGTCCCCCCCACCCCCGCCTAGGATTGCTTGAGGCAGCCTTCATTTTTGGAGCTCTGTCCCTTTCAGGCCATCTCTGTTCCCTTCGATTGCCGCTGGTGTGTGTGCTGGTTCCCCGGCTTGCCAGCACAACCACCACCACCATTCAGCTCCCATTCTCTCCTGGGCGGCTCCAGAGTCACTGCCAGCACACAGGGCATACTCTGAGGATTATTTTTGGCTTCGCTGCACTGGGAGCATTTTGAAAGTGTTCACACACCCTGGCTTGACCGCAAAGGCGCTAGGAGAACAATTTCTCGCTCTCACGCCAGATTGAGTTGTTTCAGCTGACAATAAAGGCGCTGCAGAATGGTTTCCTGCTTGCACACCATTTTGATTTTTCAAGGTCGGCGGCGGAGGTGCTGAGGAGCAAAGTATTTTCCCGCCTATATCGTGGTAGACTTGTCGAACTGCAGTGATATAGTGGACAGATTGGGTTCCTGTCACCTCCTTGGGGGGCATTAGCGAAGCAGCATGTGGGGTAGTTTTCTACTCCAGTGCCTTTGACAGCTGGCTTTCTCGGCAACGGACTTTCCTCACCTCTTCTACTGTCAGGCGGACATTTTATAGCAGCCCAACTTATCTGTTGTCAGATCCAGGCACTGTGCATTGGGGATTTAGATTGGGGTCTGAGCTGAAGACATAATTACTTGCACCCCCACCCGTCCTAAAAAAAAAAAAATCTTCGGGCCATTTATTTGCCTTTCTAGCTTCCCTTACTGGCCTGACTGGCCTGCATTATTGTCTAAGCAGCTTCATGCTCTGAGCTGTCATCAGACTTGGAATAAACCTACAGCCCCCACCCCCAAGCCCATTGTGCATGTGAAGCCTGCACCCAAAGGGACTAAGACATGCACTAAGCTTGCTTCTAGTAGGTCTGAGCCGTCTACTTCCTGGGCCTCCAAACAATTGTCGGCCAATGAAAAGGATGCACAGCGGAGACATAGGGCCTTGGAAAGGCAATTCTCCTTGGCTCAGGATAAGGCCCAGACCTCTGGCCATCAACCATCAGCCACATCTGAAGCAGTGGCCCAGGGTTCCACCTCAGGCCCTCAGATCTCACCAGATGAGTCCCAGGGTTGGCATTCTGAAGCGGCTGTGCCACAGTGTGATGCGGTTGCACGCTCCTACGCAGACCCAGTGTCTAGAGAGGTTCGTTCTGGGGCATCAGCTTCCTCCCAACCATCTGTTGGATGTGCTGCTCCGGAAGCTACATTTACCCCCACCACTTCAGGGCTCTGTACGGGGGATGGGATACAGCCGAGTCTGCCTTTTGATATCCAGACTCTGGTTACAGAGACAGTCTCTAGATTTATAACGGCTGGAGCTCATCATGGCACTCATCCTTCTGCCTTGCAGACAGCTTATTCGCATGTCCCAATACACATGGACCGCCATCCAGACTACACCTCCCACCAGGATTCCGTCCATAGTGAGGATTCCTTGTGGGATGAGGACGGCCACCGGGAGATGGAGTTCTCAGATGATGAGGGCCTCTTACCAGACAGACCACCTCTTACACGGCTCTTCCGTCCATCCCTTTTTAAGTCCTTATTGCATAAGGCCAAGGTAACGACTAATCTGGCGTCCTCGGAAGGACAGTCTGACATGCAAGATGCTTCTCGCCCGCATGATGAGCTGTTTACAGTGCCAAAAGCGGAGCAGGAGTTTATTTCCTGTCCGCAACTTTTCTCTAATGTCGTCCAACATCTGTGGGAATTTCCAGGCTCCCTAGCCGCACTGAATGGTCTGGACAAGAAGCTTTACTGTTCAGCTCCCAATCTTCAGGACTTACTTCAACTGCCTTTAGTGGATGCCCCAGTTGCCCATTTGACATCGTCTACCATGTTATCCAATGACATCGCTGATGGCCTACGTACGGAGGACAGAAAGGCGGAACTTGCTTTCCGCAAAACACACCAAGCAGCAGCTTGGGCTATTAAAGCAGCTACATCGGCATCCTCCTTCAATTACACCTTG
The DNA here is from genome assembly GCA_032468215.1 of Stegonotus admiraltiensis. Classification (NCBI taxonomy): domain Eukaryota; kingdom Metazoa; phylum Chordata; class Lepidosauria; order Squamata; family Colubridae; genus Stegonotus; species Stegonotus admiraltiensis. The sequence continues at coordinate 4,307 of JANHZT010622787.1, read as the reverse complement.
TTAATTTGGCTATGCCAGCTGCGGGACCATATTCCTCCCGAGGATACGTGGCTCCAGCAGGACATTAATAAATTGGTGGCGGCCACGGAATACTCTGCAGACGCATCTTTGGACACTGCAAAGTTTGCTTCCCGAGGCCTAACTTCAATGGTAACTTCTCGCCGCCTCCTTTGGTTGTGCCCTCGGAGGGCGGATATTAAATCCAAGTGGAAACTGGCATTGGCTCCATACAAGGGATCCAACCTGTTTGGCAAAGCTTTAGACCCAATATTGGTGGAGGACAAAGATAAACAAAAAGTAATGCCTTCTTCATACAGACGGGCTGATCGTCAGTACACGCCTTATACTCCATGCAGCCCTTTCAGACTGAGACCGGACCCAGTGGGTCCTATACTAGCCTACCCTATGCCCAGGGGTTCAACAGACCCTCTGACAGGTCTACCTTTTGAGACCAAGGTAGGTGCCAGCCCCCAGCCAAGTGCCCGTTCAGAGGATCGGGCAATAGGCCCTTCAGAAGAGGCAAGTGACTGCTTATCTATTTCTCCCATTGGCAGTCGACTCTGGCATTTCTGAAGCCAGTGGGAATTGTCCACGATGGACACCTGGGTCCTCCAAATGGTGAGACTGCGACTCACCTTAGAATTCTGCTCCAGCCCTCCCAACCAATTCATTCAATGCCCGGTTTCAGCCAACCCAGAGAAGAGGAGGTTGATGAACGCAGAAATCCAAATCTACTCCATCTTTTTCCTGGTGACCAAAAGTTCTGGGGGCTAGAGAGGGATCTTAGACCTCAAGGAACTGAACAAACTTATTGTGTACCACCAATTCAAAATGCAATCCCTCAAGTCGATCTTGGGTTTCATAAGACACAGGGATCTGATGACTTCAATAGACCTCAAAGAGACCTATCTTCACAGAGAAAAGTAATTCTCAGCTCAGGAGGAAAGCAAGGACTACCTCCTCCTGATCTGAGAGCAAGGAGGGAAGAGAGACGGCAAGATCAACGCAGATTGAGCCGGCTACGAGGGAAGAGAGTGCCCCGTTCCCTTTTGCAAGGCATACCTGGGAACTGAGATGTAAGGAGGTGTCAGTGGGAGGTGCATTTGTCGGGAACAAGCGTTGAATCTGTGGAGCCTCGTGTGCGCTTTCCAAAGCTGTATTCTGTCTTGTGGGGCTTGCCAGTTTGCTTGCTTCGCTGAACTTCTTGCTCTGGCTACTGTTTAGCTAACATGACTTATTGGACTGCTGGCCCTTGTTAATGTTTGGGTTAACCTGGCTTATTGGACTGCTGGCCCTGGTTGCTGTTTGGTTAACCTGTCTTACTGGACTACTTGCAGCCAGAGGCTTCTGAAGGTGTGTGTAAGAGCTTTGCTCCAGGACTTGTATTGAATGTGGGAATGTTTGGCGGCACAGTTGGAGCAATAAAGGGGAATTAGACCTGTTCCCTGGTCATGCCACGCCCCAGGTCATCACAGCTCCATTTAGCTTTTCCTCAATCCTGACCAGTCTCCCAGTCTCTGCTGCTGAAAAACACCCCCACAGCATGATGCTGCCCCCACCATGCTTCACTGTTGGGAGGATATTGGGCAAGTGATGAGCAGTGCCTGGTTTCCTCCAGACATAATGTTTAGAATTGAGGCCAAACAGTTCAATCTTGGTTTCAACAAACAAGAGAATCTTGTTTCTCACAGTCTGAGAGTCCTTCAGGTGCTTTTTTTTGCAAATTCAAGCAGGCTTTCCTGTGTTTTGCACTGAAGAGAGGTTTCCTTTGACCTCATGGCTTTTGCTCTGCTACGGTATGCATTGAGGCCTTCTGTAGATGCCAAATCATGTCCAATCAATTTAATTTTACCAGTTTCTACACGTGACTCCAATCAAGATGTAGAAACATGTCAGCAAGGATCAAGAGAAGTGGGAGGCGCTGAGCTAAATTTCAAGTGTTCTTGCAAAGGGTCTGACTATTTATGCCAATGTGATATTTCAGTTTTTCCTTTTTAATAAATTTACAGACATTTCTAAAATTCTGTTTTCACTTTGTCATCATGGGGTACTGAGTGTAGATTAATGAGAAAAATGAATTTCAACTACTGTTGAATCAGGCTGCAGCATAACAAAATTGACAAAAGTGAAGGGGGTCTGAATACTATCTGAATGCACTGTATGTTGATGGCAGCAAGATTACTTTATGCAGAAAAATGGAAGGACACTTTGATTCCCACAATAGATGAATGGCTACAAAAGTTGGTGGAGTTAGCAGAGATAGCTAAATTGACTAAATTGACAATTGCCATATTTCAATCTGCACTTTGTCTCAGGTCCCTGTCCATTACCTTATTATAAATAGACACAGGAAACAGGCTGTACTTATCAGAAATCAACGCAATTGGATTTAACATGAATTTAGTTGTCTTTTTTTTATAAATAACAATAAAAGAGCATAGTTGTTGTCTTGTCCCATAATCAAATCTAACACAGATTTAGGTAGTCTGGATAACAGCGGATAGAATGATGTGTACAGAGTTAGTGAGTCTTGGCACACATTAGATTGATAAAGGATCTTTTTGGATTTCTTGGGAATATGGAGTTGTTGTTTTTTGAAACTGTTAAGCCTACATGTGTGTGGAGGAGGGGGTATGTGGTGTGTATGGGGGATATTTTTTTCTCAAAAAATAGAGAAACTGCCACCAATGTTTGACATTTGTGGTAGGGAAGAGATTCTAGAACCACTGAGAATTTACATATTTCCAGAGGCAAAGATAAGGCAAGTGTGGTCCCACCATGCATTGTTACCATATTTCTCCAATAAACCCTGCACATAGTTGCTTAGCCATATTTATGTATTCTCTAGTTCTAATTCTCTTAAGTTAACTTAAGTTTTAAGTATTATGTGCTATCATTATAATGTAAAAATAATCAGATCTTAAAAATACTTGGTTTATAGAAAATATATTTGCGGTGGTTTTTTTGAATTTTTTTTTATTTTTAAACAAAACATAAAACATCCATCATCCATTACAATTGCAAACAGTGTCGGTCGGTTACAAATCTTTTGTGCTTCATCCCCATATTCATGATTTACTAATTATCTAATTTCTCATGTTATCAACCTGATATATATCTTTATATTATTATCCTCATTTGTCATTTGTTTAACAATGGCATTTTAATTCCTTAAGAATTATTTTCACATATTATATTATAACATTCATTTTATATTTCATATTTCATTTCCATGTTTAATTTTCTAGCCATTGGTAAAATAAATCCCGTATCTTATAATATTGTTTGTCTTCTTGTTCTCTAATTTCAAATGTCAACTTACTCATTTCAGCACATTCCATAATTTTCTTAATAACTTCATCTTGCGTTGGTATTTCCTCATTTCTTCATTTTTAAAACACAATATTAGCCACTGTTAATACATTCACAATCAAGTATCTCAATTTTCCTGAGCGCTGCTCCCACTATCCATAGCTGGGACTTCCTTAGGTTGTTGACAGTAACTGAGTGAGAGCTGAATTTTAGTTCCCCTGGGTTAGCTACGCCCACAATCCCATCATCCTCCAGTCTTTCACTCAGTTGCTGTCAAGAACGGTTCTGACTTCCGGGTTGGCAACGCTGTCATTGAGGACGATCCTTTTGGGTCGCCAGCCCCGTGATCTGTAAAACCCATCCTGGCAGCGTAAATCAGCTGTCAGGAGGCTTGAAACTCTTTCCCTCGGGAGAAGAGGGAGAGAGGAGCAAGTGGGCGAGGGTAGAGCTCCCCAAAAGCCTCTGAATTAACTCCAGAGGCTCGGAGGGTGAGAGCTCCCCAGCCAGCCCACTGAAAGCTCCGGATCCGGGATGTTCCTCCTTTTAAGCAGGACGAAATGGCACGACCACCTCTGCAAACAATATTGAAGTTTAACTGATTTCAAGAGCAGACAGAGCAAAAGCAGGAGAGCCAGCATCGGCAAGTACAAACCCTTAGCTCCATGGATACAATGCATCTGTCTGTCTTCCCTGAGCCTGAAGATTGAAAAATGGCGACTGTGTATCAGAGCGCTGGAAAACGGAACTGAGAAGTGAAAGTGTTTCTGAAAGTGATTAGAGCTCTGTAAAGAAACAGGCTGCTGGATTTTTAAAACTTTGGAAGGACTAAGCTGTTTCAAACTAAGCTCTAAATATATTAAAACCTTTAAAGAGACTTTCTAGCTGAAAAAGGAAAACTTTTTTCTTTCAAATAAAATAAAAATAAAATAAAATAAAATAAAATGGCTTCAAAACAAACCAAGCCTGGAGCTTCAAAAGGGGGAGGAGGCTCCCCA